>PVJO010015205.1:0-40225 GCA_004026905.1 Hystrix cristata | reverse complement strand
TCACATCAGTCCTAGTTATGCCTCTGGGACAACACAAACAACCCAAAGCTGCCAGCCCAGCACATGAAAATGCTTGAGCAGCCTGCCCTTGCCTCAAAATCTCCCTCCAGAGAAAGAAGGGAGGGAGGGAGGGAGGGAGGGAGGGAGGGAGGAAGGGAAATTTTGAAAAACTACATTCTATCTCTGTCTAAAATATGGGCCCACCAAGCGTGTGAGTCCCTTGTCAGTAGGAAAACTAACTCATCAACTCAGCCACAAGATGGCACTGCAGCCCCATGGATAGCCGCTTACCTTACTTGAAAATGACACAAGCGGTTTCAAAGTTGACTTGCAGGAAAGAAGGGGAAAAGCAGAAAGGCAACAGGGGAAAGAGAGGGGAAAGGGAAAATATGGAAAATGATGAATGAACCTGCTGTAAATAGGGAGGGAGGGAGCAGATGGGAGGGGCGGGGAGAGGAGGGAGAACCAAGATACATCATGTATAGGTACAGAATAAATGTAATGAATGTGACCATTGTATGTAGAATGTACCAATACATGTTCTTGGTTTAAAATAAAATAAAATAAAAAAAGTTGACTTGCAGTTTAGGTAAGGGCACGAGGAACGATTTAGTACTAATTGTTCAAGCCAAATATTTTACCAAGTTATTTCATTTTTATAGAAAAATGAAAGAAATCAATAGTCTTTTTTTTTTTAAAGAATGAATGGATTCTACTGTTCTTCAATGTTTGTTAAGTCCTGAAACAAGGGTTTAGACACCACAGGAGATTATTCCATAACAAAAGTAAAGTTACTATGTACATCTAAGGAAAGAAATTTCAGGTATCTTCCCTCCCTGCATTCCTTAAACTCACACCAGGGACCTGCCAGAGTCCCACTCAGGGAAAAGCCCCGGCTGTTCTAGGTCCTTGGGATCTCTTTAGGAATATAAGGTCATAGCAGAAAAGACCAGCCCCTTCCACACAACTGCCCCATCTGAGCAGGCAAAGACAGCCAGGAGTCAGCGCAGTAAGCAGACAGCAGCAATCCGCGGGGCTGAGCAGTCGTGCTGTGTCCCGCTGGCTCTGGCCTCAATACACCCCCAGCCTGCTGTGTAATCTCGGGCAGACGAAGTTTTCTCAGCCTCAGCATCCCCATCTATACGATGGGGATAATAACAGTGTCTTTCTCAAAGTAGTGATGGAAGATTAAATGAGGCGATTAATGAAAGTGCTCAGTAGTACACTTAACTCAACAAATGTTAATGATGACGTTAGTGACAATGATGATAGTGCCCATCTCATAAAACTGCAGTATTACCAAGTACGGAAAGCCCTTCGCACAGTACCTAGCACGCACAGTAGGAACTCAGTAATAATAATGAAGGGTAGCCACGAGGCTTGCATCCTATAAAAAACAGGTGTTTAAATTGCTCTGGAATGACACTAGCAACAGCCCAAGGATCCCAGGTCCGTTTCTCCGTTTGTCTCAGTCCCTAGCAGACATGAACTCTGCCACTACAGAGTTACTACAGAATCAGGATCCCTCGGGCCCAGGAGGACTCAGAGGTCTTGGGACCTATAAATGGACCCATCTAATCCACTTATAGCCTCCATTCGGGAATCAACCTACCGGCTGGGGGCTTGGGAATTCCTGGGTGAAAATTGTTAATTCCCTCCTTACAGTGACCAAACTGAACGAACTTCATCCTTATGCTCAAGTGCCAAACGCACAACCATCCACCACCCCCAAATTCGTACATACCTCCCTCCCCACACGCCCATCCCACAAAGCCTTATGACTAGCCTCCTTCACACTTATTCTCTAGAGACAAACTCAAGTTACACAGAGGGGAGAGCAGATGTCTTACCAAGGTTACTTGTAAGAAATGACTTTAAGATGACTGTCACATTGAATTAAAATCCGCTCGATGTTAACAAGAACGAACATTAAGAGTCAGATGTTGGCACAGACGTCTCTGCCTTTCAAAGCTTTGGCAAGCAAACACCACAGCAGACAGTGAGGATGGCTCTGGTGTTTGTTATTACAGCAAGTGCAACGGGAGCATGCAAATTCTTTTTAGGAAACCAACTGGAACAAACTATAGAATCATAGGAATCATCCATATGCCAAATTTCTATTATCCCTGGGATAGTCTTTCCTCAATTTAACTTACTCTCAAAATGCTGTCCAGAGTTATTCAGCCATAGTCAGTAATAGAGGTTTGCTTTGGTTTGGTTTGGTTTGGTTTGAAGTTGAGGAACAAAACAGAAAGAGAATGCACAGTGTTACCCATATGATAACAAAGATATGCAAATATCTTTGCTTCCATCTTTATTTTTTAGGTGTTGTTAACTTTTAAGATACTTGTCTATGCTTTGAGGAAATAAGAAAAGAAGTCTGTCTCTTGAGTGTTAGAACATTCAGGGTAAGCTTTCACATACAATAAAGAAGAATAAAGTAGTCATGTTTCAGATGCCAACAACTCCAGCAGGGTCTCCATGGGAGTATATTCCCCCTTGTTGGCCTACATTCCAGCGACTGGAAAATAAGTGCAGAACATAAATATGTCTATTGCTGACAAATGTGCTACCAACATCGTAGGGAAGTCAGATGTGTCGACAACTTCCTTGAGCAAAACAAAGCAGTGAGCTCTGCTAAGTGAGAGACACATTATAAAATAAAGTCTCCTTGCCCTCACCTTGCGAATGAGTTAGAGAGTCCAGGTGCTCACTCACCCAAGTAGCATGGAGGCCATAAGTTTTGTCCAAGAAATTCATAGTACACACAGGGTAACCACAGTTTATCATCCTAACATGGACACTTTCAAAAGTAAAAGAGGGCGTTGTTAATAATTAATCCAAGTGCTGGGTGTGGTGGCGCACACCTGTAACCCCAGCACTCAGGAAGCTGAGGCAGGAGAATCACCACAAATTCAAGGCCAGCCTGGGCTACACAGTGAGTTCAAGGCCAGGCTGAGCTACACAGCCAGACCTTGTTTCAAGAAAATTACTCCAGGACAACCAGCATCAGCAAGACAGTCCTGGTTATACCAGGATGGATGGTCCCCTTACTCAGAGGCAAAGCAACCAGATGGGTGTGCATTACCAAGTGTGACAAGTACAAACAGCAGACAGGTGGTAGGACACTGGAGAATACTTATCATTTGGGGGAATTTCTTTTCTTTTTATTAATACTTTACTGTCCACCACATTTTTACATATGATCATTATTCAAGTAAAACTAAGACCAGTAAAACTATGTAATATGCATACTCATTAAATTTTTTTTAACAAATTCATCAAATATTCTTTAACATTCAATGTATGGTATAATGAAAGCCATAAGAGAAAACAGGAAATAGGGAGGGAAAAACAGGGTGAGTACATTTCATACCTTGGAAGAATAGCCTATGATCATCAGTTTTCTGCAAATGGTGTAAATGTAAACGGTACCTGGGGGGAGAAAAAGATGGTTAACACGCATCACTCTCAAATGATGGAAACTATACAACCCAACATCTGTAGTTTAAGTCTGTAGTTCCAGAACAGAGTGATCTCATGACAAAGTCTCATAAGAGTAAAGAGTCATCATTATAAATTTTCTTACCACTTGCAGGGAAAAAAATCATTAAAATGACAAATATGGCCATATTTCAAATATGTTGACAAAAGAATCTTTTAGTATCATTTTTTATGTACTCTGGTTTTATTAATTCATATAAAGTTATTATTTCCTGTGGCTTCTTTGTAGTCGAGAAACTAAAGATTTATCTTCAAATAAGATTAGAATACATGTTTAATCGGCATGGTACAGTGCTCAATGAGGAAACGCATAATAATTTTAAAATCTTAGCACATATCAGGTCATATTATATTCATTTGTAGTCTCGTATAATATTTATTCCCTTGTTTATGTGTCCTCCAAGCAGTCTAATAAAAATAGCATTTTATTAAAATATGATTTGATGTGATGCCATCAATGAAATGAGGAGACAAGGCTGGTGGCAGAGCTGGAGAGACCAAATGTCTGGCTGTACATAAAGGACATTATCGCGCTATACATGTGCCCAAGGGATGGGGACATGCTTTTAAAAAGTGTGTGAGTGTGATGACAAGTGTTCTAACGTTTTCTACACAATATCTGATTTCAAATTCATAACCATCAACATTCAACAACCAGGAAGCCTATGCTTGTTTTTAAACTTTAGAAGTGCCGGAGAAAACAGCATCTGCTCCAAAGCATAACCCTGATTAAAACACACCTGTGAGCAAAATAAACATGAGTTACACAAACCAGTGACAAAAATACTGACTAAACTACGAAATACTGACGGCCCCTCCATGTCACAGAGAAGGCAGTCGGTCCTCCGCACTCAGGGACTCGGCTCTCTGATGCGGCCGTGCTCAGGCCGTGGAGTTACTCGTTTCACTCAAGACCCACTGGGGAAGAAACCACTCCAACCACTCAGCTCTTAGCAGCCCGAGCCCAGGATGCATATTATCTCAACTTGGCTTTGTTAACCTCTACTTTTAATGTTTAAAAATAAAACTCTATAACTGTGTTTCTTTGTAGGAAAAAAAGAGTCACTAAGTAAGGGCATGCACAGGAAACACACACTCCCCACAGAACATGTGATTCAGGTGTAAGCCAGGAGCCTGGATAAACACGTCAGGGACGGGGAGCTGGGGAGCCGGCAAGGCCTCGGGAGACGGCCCTCGAGAATGACAAGGGCCCTCTGTGTTTCAGAAATGTGCCTCTAACCTTTCCAGCCCAAGTGCATCCTGGCTATAACTGAATAGTCCTTTGACAGTTCAGGATCTTGGCCTGGCTCACGAACTCCCATGCAGAAGCCAGAAGGAGAGAGCAAATGGTATAGGATGGAACATGGACTGAAGCTTTATGGTCTCAGACTATGTCTGAAAGTTGGTTTTGTTTTGCTTTGGTCCAAATCCCTAAAATGAGTTCATTTCCTAATCATGTGACTGCTTTTCATCAAAGATGGTCACTACCAAAAAAAATGTAAGAATCTAAATAAATTGGGTTCTGGTTAATTGAGAAGGAAGGTATTATCCAATATTCATACACCTACTTAGGTTTCACAAAGAATCAAGATTGTTTAAATACCTCAGGGAACTGAGGGTATGTATGTATCATATTAATTAAAAGAAAATACAAAGTCATGGTGATGAGCACCTGTAATCCCAGCACTCTGGAAGACTGAGGCAGAAAGACCACAGGTTTGAGTTCAGCATAGGCAATTTAGCAACTTACCAAGACTCTGTCTCAAAATAAAAATAAATATTAAATTTAAAAAGTAGCTGGGACTGTAACTCAGCGTTAAGGCCCTGGGTTCAATCCCTAGTACCACAATAAAAAAAAAATAGAGTAAGTAGTCTGTATGAAAAGGTCAAATGTATTTTGATAAGTACATCTGAACTTTCACTCAAATATATTTTTAAGTACTTAAATTCCAAATTATCAAAACTTCAAGGTCTGTGCACTTGCAAATCCCCTTGTTGGAACATCCTCCCCCCAAGTGGTTTGTTCCCCAGGTCTTTGCTCAACTGTCATTTCAACAAGGCTCCCAGACCATTTTAGTGAAAGTTTCAGGCCACCCCCAGCCCAGCCCAGCCCCTACTCTGTCCCCTTCTGACCTTTACTCTTCTCCATAGCTCTCACCACATTTGACACTGAAATATCATCGCCCTGAAGTCAAAGTAAGCATGAGAACAGTTTTTGTCTGTTGTCCATTCCTGTATCCCTAGAGCCCAGAACAATGCCTAGCTCATGGGGTCACTTAATAAGTGGCAGATGAACACACTGAAACAGGGATGGTAGTTGCTGAAACAAAGCACAGTACATGTATCTCCCACAACCCAGCAATCTCACTCCTGGGCATCGATCCTAGAGAAGGCTCACACCTCTCTATAAAACGATATGTGCAAAGACATTCATTGCAGAATTATTAGAGGTAGGTCAAACCCAGTGCCCACCTCTAGGCCACATGGAAATCTGGAACAAATCACCAGGCAGTTAACAAACTGGGGTTACATACAGGAACCTGGCTAGATTCTAAAACCACCACAGTTCACAGAAAAAAAAAGCAGGAAACAGAAAAAATCTAGAGCACGATACCGTGTGTGTAAATAAAAAGTTCACACCAAGAAAAGGATATAGAAGATACAGAATTCATTTCATCTTTTCTTCTCTATAAAGAATGTTAGAGGTTGGTTTGGTGCATATCTGTCTGATATTAAAAGGACTGAAGATGGAATCCTGCTGCAGCCTTTCCACCCCCTAAGCAGGCCCAGCTGCACACCCAGCTTTGTCTCTGCTCTGCGTCCCTACCAAGAGGTGGGGAGATGGCAGTGGGGACTGACAGAATCAAGGGTCCTCTTGAAACAGGCAGGCACAAAAGCTTTACCATCACAGGGCTGAAAAAGCTCATCCAAGTCTGCCTCATTTCAGGCAGCAAATGTGAAGTCCAATTTCAATCAAAATAGAATTGGGGATGGATGGAGGGAAAAAAGGCTCGGAAATATGCCCCTTTTTGTACAGAATGGAAGAAAATCCAATACATTTTCCTTGGGGTTATTTTGTCCTGGTCTTAACACATGTCAAAACACTGCCACTACTATTTTTTGTTTAAGACTACATTATCCAATGGGCTAAGGGTAGCTTATTGGTAGAGCACTTGCCTAGCACGTGTGAGGCCCTGGATTCAATTTCCAGCACCAGTAACTCCAAAAAATAAGAAAAGACTATATTATCCAATCCCAGCACCATCAAATATATATGTATGTATGTAGGGGGGTGTGTGTGTGTGTATGTGTGTGTGTGTGTGTATATATATATGATAATATATATGTAAGTATATATTTTCCAGAAAACAATATAGTGACTCAATGTAACCTTAAAACTGTAAAGTGTAACCTTAACTGTAAAATGTTACATTTTCTAGCTAAGATTCATTTCTTAACAGACATTTATTGTACATGTGTGTATATATACGTGTATGTGTATGTGTGTTCTCAGAGCTCCTCACTCAATATCAAGAAGGGGGAAAATGTTGCTGTGTACAAGGTAAAAAGTATGGGCCAAGGGCTTTGAGGAGAAGACCAGCAAATGGATGATGCTTAGAACCAGTCTAACTTGCAGTGGTCGCCTGATCCTTCCTCACTCGTATCTTAAAGCTCTCCACTTATTCTCGGTGGCCCCTGCTTTTATATGACCAAAACTGACGATCCCTACTTCCTTCAGTGGGAAATCTAAAGACATACACTGTACACCCTACCCGTGAGAACAAACTAAAATGTAAAACCACAAGGTAATCAAGTTACTGTTAAACCCGGCGTTTAAATAACTTTCTGGATGACGCGATGGAAATACAGCATTCGGGTGCATACCATTGAAGACGATCCAGCAAAGGTGCTCCTGTGGCAGCACCGCCTGCATGACAAGCCGCAAGCAGGACAAGATCCGCAGACACTGGCTCACAGAGTCTTTATTCTGCAGGTTGACATCACTCTCACAGACCAGCTGGTAGTTGCAAATATTTTTGCCACACAAAGCATGAAACTGAAACACATGGGAAAACATAAACAGGAATATAAATAAGGCTTATGCAACTCAGGAAAGCACTTCCCAAAATGTAGGAAGCTAAAATAAAATAGTGATGCTTAATTGGTTTAATAGATTGATACAGAAAGAAACAAGCTAGGTTTCTTTAAAACATCCATTTAGTTAGGATTAGCTTTTCTTAGTGAAAAGAAATTCAAAAAAAAAAAAAAAGGAAAAAACCTATTAGCAAAAACATAAAATTGAATCAACTTTTGCAAAGCCACCCAGTAAAATTTCAACCTGTTTATCAACGTAGATGTGATTATTACCTTTTACTCCATTCATCCAACAAATGTTGATTGGGCGTTTCTGTTTATCACACTCTTCCGAGTGAGAAGAACTCTCAGACAAGGAAGAAATGATTCCTGCTCTTGGCACAGGGGGAGTTCCTGGCACACACAGCATTAGGGATGCATAACGGGGCTGCTGTGGCCGCTGAATGGAACATCTCTTGTGAGTTTGGATAAAAACCTGTTAAGTCACAGGGTTGGGGATTTAGCTCAGTGGTAGAGTGCTTGGCTACAAGCACAGGGCCCAAGTTTGATCCCCAGCACCGCCCCCCAAAAAGAGATGAGGCTGCAGTGGCAGCCCAGCGCCAGAACGTGGAGAGCCTTCCCTGTCATTCCAAGGAATCTGATCTTTAGCCAAAAGGCAAAGGCAGTGGTGATTTACCCTTTAGAAACTGAATCCGACAAAGTGTGATGAGTGAATTGCACATTGTCAGGGAAAAGCTCAGTACAGGGAGGCCGGGAGAGACATTTTCAGTCCTCTTCCCGGCGGGGCACCAATCTGCACGGCACAGGATGCTCACCCCTGCGGCAGGGCCCCAGCCAGACTGAACTGTTCAGTGGTCCCTAACTGTGCATTGAGATCTGCTTATTAGCCAACCACACGCTGTTCCCAAGTTTCAAGGAGACATCAACTTTGGAAAAACACAATTTTGGATCAGAGTTCAAACACCAACCCTGCCCATTGTTCTGATCAGGCTGGACTGGTTCGTTAATCTCTAGGAAATTTCAGTTTCCTTGCCTATTAAAAAAAAAAGCCTAACGGTTCCACCTCCTAAGACTGCAATGAGGCTATAAGATGATGATTCTTACAGTATAGTTTTTGGCACTTGCTAGACAGCAAGCCCTTTACCATTGAGCTCCATCCTCGCCCTCACATAATGCATTTAGAAGAATACCTAGCACATGGCAACCACTCAACCAGTGGATCAGTGAAAGCACTAGCAGTAGTACTGGTTAACGGAGAGAAAGTATATAATTTAGTACACAATAACCGCTCAACAAACTAATTAATGATAGCAGCCAATAAGACTTAATTGGAAAATAATCAGCTTTGAAAACTAGAGATCAAAAATGCCAGCCCCAATCACTTCGCCTCACCTGCCATTAGAGAGTAGCTACCTAGCAAGAGAATACTGAAGTGTACTTTTCTGCACGACACTGGCCATCGCTATGGTAGTGACCAGCACTTATTCTCGGTCAGGTCTCATTTTCAGGGAAATACAGAATTGGCAATAATATGGTTAGCAGAAACTAAGCATATAATTTTTCTATCAAAAGATCCCCGTCTTACTGGGGATTGAGCCATGACCTTTGATAGTCCCCAGCATTTGTTTTTTTCTTAGACAGATCTCACTAAATACAAGTTGTTCAGGCTGGGCTCAAACTTGTGGTTCTCCTGCCTTAGCTCATAGAGTGCCAGGATTACAGGCAGGTACCATCCCACCGGCCAAGAGCCATTTTTTTACTCTGTGAGATCAGCTTTATTTGTCTCTGTTTAAAATAGGGTAATAATAGTATCTAACTCACAAAGCTACTGTAAGAATCGATTATATTTTCCAAAATTTCGTTATCTCAAAGCACTCTAGAAATATTACTTATTATAACCGTAACTTTGCTAGATGACAGTGATAATCTTGACACAATCTCCAAAGCATCATTACAAAGTTTAATAGGTTCACTTTTTTATCCTGCTCTGAAAGCATTTATTACACAACTTACAGTATATGGCCAGATGCTATGATAAACCAATGGGAGGCATTCAGAGGCTGTCAACTAAATGACATATTGCATAACTAATCACAAAGTGTAGCTATTTTAGATGCTTTTCTCATCTTACTGTAAGTCTAGCAGTTTTATCTCCAAAGCCCTTGGGAAAAAAAACAGTTCTGAATTCATTCACATCTGCTTTATTTTCATCAAAATGGGTACCAAACTGCTGAAGATATCTTCCATAGCACTGCAGAAGGGCCAGTTTGTATTCCTAAAATAAAAAGAGAACTCAATTTAAGTTTTAAAATATCATTATAATACTAAGTAATATTTCTGTCAGTCTTAATAGGATCAATGTTGGTCGCTAATATTACTGCTACTGCTACCACCACCATTTTCCAACCACATATTATGTGACAGAAAATATGCTATGCAATTTCTATGCAGCACTTTATCTAACTCTACACTCTACAAGACTACTGTGATAAAAGATCACCAAGATCACAAAGAATATTCACTTAGATGCTGTGTGTGGTAAAACCTACAAATACTCAAAAATCCAATATCACCAGATAGTCGTAACCCACATACTCAGTACAGAGGGGGAGGAGAGCTTGATTCCTCTGCTATTCCTGGGCTCAAAGTGATGGGAGGAAGGGGAGAAGGAAAAACAGAGAGAAGAAATGAAGATGGGGAGTGAGCTGGCTCTGTCTTTCATCTTGGAAAGCTAAACCCGGCCAACATGCCCATGTTCCCAGTAGAGTAGGATGCCTCATTTCTGTCACTCATATTTTTATTTTTGAGGGGGCTGAAGGGGCTTGATCTGGAGAGTTTGGTGCAGGAGATGTGAGCAGTGCTCTAAAACTGAGTTCCCTCCAGTGCAACTAACGTCCCCAGGAAAAGTAACTCCCCAGGGTATGAACTGCCCGGCCAGCTACCCAGCCCCCTAGGAGGTATCTACAGTCATAGTTCTGTTTATATTTCTGATGACTCATTATTTGCTCACTAATCAATCCTGAATCTTCCCCATTCTAACTGATTCATACAGTAAGTTCAAATGGGTTCAAAACAAGAGTATTCCACCACATGATCTTTACTATCACTAAAATTAAAATAGAGTCTAGAAATCAAAGTAATAATCAAGTTCATTTTCAAGATTGTAAGTGCCTTTGATGGTCAGTTTTTCCATTAGGGAAAAGTAGATAAGACTTTTTTGTTGTTGTTTCTTTAATTAAATTTTAAAATATCCTCTCTAGACCTTTCTATCAAAAACATTCTGAATGCTTACCTCTTACCTATCATCAACGTGCTTTGTCAACTTCCTCCTCCCTCCATCAATATCCTCCCCACCACCTGGTTACCCCTCCAAAAACCCCCACTGTGCTGTGCACTGCCAGCTTCTAGGATGTAGAACTGGAAAGATGGAGAGGAAGTCGTCTTCCTAGTCTTGAGCAAATTGTTATTCTGCTTCACACAGAGACAGCTAGGTTAGCCCCTTGGTCTTACACAGTTAACAAATCAGAGACTTTTCAGTTAAAAAGTGGACAGTTTTCAAGGCTATAAAATTAAGATAAAGCACCAGGAGAGGGAGAATAGGAAGACAGCTCAGCCTTCAAAGACTATGAGGTCAGCAGACACCAAGAAGCCTGAGCCAAGACACAGGATCATTAAAATCAAACTCATTCAGCGGGGAAGTGATCTTCCCTAACCCAAAACTCAACTAGGAACTTTCCTAGATGATAAGGGGCCAATGGCAGGTGGCCAGGGACAAATGCAGACATAGAATAATCATAAAAGTAACCTACAGCTCCCTTTACTATATTAGATAGTACAAATCACACGCTGGCGGAGACCTAAGACAGTAATGAAACATGGGACCCAAGAACAGGGATGCTAAGAGCACAACTAAAACTCCACTTCTACATACAATGATATCGAGAGACCAGGTCCTTGCCTACCCTGTAGATACCATGCACACCTTCGTCCTTTGTTTGGGTCAGCCTGGGCTTCCTGAACCCCACAGCTCTAACCCCTGGACTGCAGTATAAGAATAAAAGCCTTGTTCCTGTGACAAGGTGCTTCTGTAGATTCTTCTCATAGAGCGTAAGAACCCACAGAGTCAGTAAGAACATGAATACAGCTTACAAGGTGGAGCTCACCTAGTTTTTTTTTTTTTTTTCCTGTAGTTTTCCAAATCCTTGTTTTGTCACATTTCTAAGAGCCATGGTCCAAATACCTGGGGTTGAGGTTATCTCTAGTTTTGGCAGAGGAAAATAGATCTTACTTCTTTATTATGAAAGCTCTATGTCTTATCCCCTCTTCAGTAAACTTATCTCCCAGACCAAAAGAATTTAAGTCCAGAAAATAGAAACAGGGAAGACTGAAGACTGAGAAACTGAAGACCGAGAAACTACTGAATAACCCCCATGTCTGGAATAAATTCTTTCAGATAAAATAATTCTTTGTCCACGATTTCATATTGTACCAAGGATTTAGAGGTTGGGCCTACAGATGTCTGATGGGTAACTAAAAGCAGGATCAAGCTTGACATCTCTGCCTTCATTTTATATGTCTCTTTTATTACCTTAATACTTTGGGTCAGATACTTGATTTTAATCATTCAAGGAGTGTCTGTATTAAAAGATTTGACTAGCCCTGAATTTACCCAGCCTACCTCATCTCCCTTCAAAACTGAGGACACCAAGAGAAGAGTAACTAAAGTAAATTTCAGGATTTTCAGGGACATTCAATTGTCAGCTCTTATAACCTCCAGTTCGAAACCCCTTGGATCCACACCTGGAAGTGTCAAGTCACTGCCCTAAAACTGCAGCCACCCGGGATTCCTGGAAAAAGTAGAGCCTTGCAGACCAATTCATAATGAGGTCACCCCCAAGGAGGAGCAATTACCCCACGACAGGAACCAAGGTAACCCCCCCAGCAAGAACCATCATCTCATAATGGAAACAGAACTGCCCCTCAAGGGATTAAGACTCTCCCAGAAACAGTTATGAGATAACAATCAACCAGACCAGGACTGAACCAGGATCACCAATACTACAGCTATACAGACACTCCAGCTATGCAAATCCCAACTCTGACATTGTTCCCCGGTTTCTATACGGCCCAGAAGCTGCTGTCACGCCCTGGAAGACAGATCTTACACTTCTTTATCTGTCCTCAGCACGGTGGTGATGCTGATGAAATCTCCCTCCCCGCCCATCACTGCTGCTTGTCCACTTGATTGGCATTATGGTCAGACAAGAAAGCCTCCTCTGTTGGAACCCCAAGGCCAGGGATTTTGCCCTAAAACTGCAGTAACGCAGAATAATTCGGATCTATGCCAGAGTTTAAAAGGAAAACCCACATTATCATTAACTGAAAACCCAGCCATTCTGTGGTCTTATCAAACCAAGCCCACTGGTGCAGAATTCCAAAATGCAAGCACTCGCATGGAATTAAGAAGATGATGTAAACTCAGCTGGGAGTACAATACTGAGCAAGAAACAGGGCGTGTACGGAATGACTGTTATCATCGCATACAGAAAACATCCAGAGGAGCTAAAAGTCATTAAAATAGGGCACAGGGGCTGGGGATTTAGCTCAGTGATTAGAGTGCTTGCCTTGTAAGCACAAGGGCCTGAGTTCGATCCCCGGCACCAAAAAAAAAAAATAAATAAATAAAATAAAATAAAATAGGGCACAGAACTGGGCAATTTTATGGCAAGGTCAGTAGTCATGAGAGCAGTCCACTGGGCACGGCTGGCTATGTGAAAAACAACAGGAAGTGGCGTCTGGGCTCCTTTGTGTAAGGCGGGAACATGATGACTCAGCACTTCCTGTTGTGTGCCTACCACACCCTCTGTCAACCCCACCCCCCCCAGCTCCTTCCACCCCCAGCCTGCCTCCTGTCTGTTCAGGAACTTCCCACCCCTGGAGAATTTCAAATATAAAATTAAAAAGCAAACAATTTTTTTTGTTTTGGTTATTGTGCCGCATTAAAATGTTTCTATATTCATGTTGTTTTTTTAAAGAAAAAAATCAAAAATAAAATAGGACTGGCACATAGCCAAATAATAACTAGTCAAATGTGTTCCATTTTTTCTCTGTGTACTCCGCTGGCACTTACTTTCATGTGACAAAGGCTATCTCCAACCTTCAAGAGCTTTTCATTGTAATAGTCAGCTGGCAGCCGGGGGGCGTATTTGGTCCAGATATTGAACAAAGTGGTAGCACTGTAAAAATCATAAAATGACATCTTCAAAGTCAGCAGGCGCCCTCAATTAGCAAGCAATCCTTAAAGACTTACCATGTGCTAAGTTTTTCCAGTATGCTTTATTGTTAGAGTCTAATTACTAATAATAAATGCAATTATAATTAAAATTATTGGTTCCTATATGCCAAACAGTTATTGAAGCCCTTTATATTGCATTTTTAATCCATGTTATTTTTTAGAGCAGTTTTAGAGTCATAGCAAAATTGAGAGGAAAATACAGAGGTTTCTCAAACACATACACATCTACAACTTCTTCTATTATCAAAGGTCTACCTCCATTTGTGGTACAATTGTTACAACTGATGAACCAAAATTGACACATGATTATCACTCCAAATATATAGTTTACATTAGGTTCACTCTTAGTACTGTATAGTCAATAGGTTTGGATAAATGTACAATGACATGTATCTACCATTACTATAACAAAGAGTAGTTTCTCTACCCTAAAAATTCTTTATCCTCCACCTATTCATTCTTCTCTTCCTCTTCAATGTCTTTTAACCACTGATCATTTTACTGTCACCATAGTTTTGTTTTTTTCCAGAATGTCATACAGTAGGCAGCCTTTTCAGACCGGCTTTTTTTACTTAGTAATACGTATCTCAGTTTCCTTCCTGTCTTTTCATGGCTTGATGGATCATTTCTCTTTAGCACTGACTAGTATTACATTGACTGGAAGTACCACAGTTTATTTATGCACTCATTTTCTGAAGGACATCTTGGTTGGTTGTAAGTTTGGGCAATTATGAATAAAGCGGCTATAAATATCCATGTGCAGCTGTTTTATATGGACATAAATTTCCAATCCCTGGAGTAACTACCAAGGAGTGTAATTACTGGATCAAAGAGGTAGAGTTTATTTAGATTTCTAAGAAACCACCAAACTTGCTGCCACATTGCTGTACCATTTTCATTCTTACCAGCAAAGAATGTGCATTCCTGTTGCTCCACATCTTTGCCAGCATTTGACGTTGTCGCTGGTCTGGATTTTAGCCTTCTTAACAGGTGTGTGAAGTATCTTATTGTTTTAGTTTGCATTCCCCTGATGACATAGGTTGTAGAGCATCTTTTCATAAGTTTACTTGGCATCTGCCTATCTTCTTTGCCGAGACATCTGGTAGGGTCTTTGGCACATTTTTTTAAAAACAGGTTGGTTTTCTTTTTCTTACTGTTTGTGGGGGTTGTATATTGTAACAGTCCTTTACCAGATATTTCTTTTGCAAATATATTCTCCCAGTTTGTGACATTTCTTTTCATTCTCTTTATAGTGTCTCATTATAGAGCAGAAATTTTTATTTTTAATATAAAGACCAGTTTATCAATTCTTTGTTTCATAGATTATGCTTTTGGTGTTGTATGCCAAAAATCTTCACCAAACCCAAGATTATCTACAAAGTCTCCTGTGTTGTTCTATGAATTTCATAGTTTTGAATTTTACATGTAAATATGTGATCCATTTTGAGTTAATTTTTTGTGATCGGTGTAAGGTCTATGTCTAGATTCTTCCCTTTCTCCTCTTTGTTCTTCATGAGGTTGCCCAGTTTTTACAGGATGAATCATTGTAAAGACCATCTTTCTTGTATTGCTTTTGCTCTTTTGTCAAAGATGAACTATTTCTAGACTAGTACCCAATTTCATGGACTTGTTTGTCTCTTTTGTCACCAGTATCACACTGTCTTAGCTACTGTAACTTGATATGAATCCTGAGATTGGGTAGTGTCAGTCTTCTAATTTCTTCTTCAATATTGTGTTGGCTAATTTGGATCTTTTACCTACATGCATTTTCTTTTCATTTCATTTTCCAACCACCCCCAGATGAGAAATAACCTCAAGGTGGGAAATTACAATATCCCTGAAAACAAGGACCTTGACTATATTATTCATTACCCAGCTACAAGAATAGTCAATACCTAGGACATATATGTAATCAATAAATAGTTCTTGTAAGGGCGAATGAGTGATAAGGGGGAAATCATTGTTCCTATTTTATTCTTTCCTCTGAAGAGCTCAAGGGCTCTTAGCCAATCAATCCACTTAGGGCTATACTTCCTTCCAGCAAGTTAAATGCAAAGTATCCAGTATGCTCAAAATGGTTTCTAATTACAATTATCAGGGTAACAGATAATTGCTTACTTTAGTCACACATTTAGTTAACATTTACTCCTTCCTTCTCTCCCAGAAATTATAAATGCCTCTAGAAAAAAATCCAAATGTCCCTTTAGAATGGTCCAACCCAATCTTAGAAATTTTCTAGATAATGACAGTGTTATGGACTCTACACTCCCAACCCAGAGTGATATGTTAAGGTTCTAGCTCCCAGTATGACTGCACAGTATTTGGAGATGGGGACTCTAATGAAGCAATTAAGGTAAGATGAAGTCACAAGAGTAAGACCTTGGGCTGATGGGCTTCATGCCCTTACAAGAAGAGGTACCAGACAGCGTGACCTATCTGTTGCTCAGAAGAAGGTGGTGGAAGAGTAACACCATTTTCCACAAGTCAGGAGGAGTCCACATCAGAAACTAACACTGATGAGAATTTGATCAGGGATACTTTGCCTCAAGAACTATGAAAAAATAACCTTTTGTTATAAGCCATCCATTGCATGTTATTTTATTAAGGCAGCCTGAGCTAATACCCAAAACAAAAAGTATATAATATATATACTATCAAATGTACATCATTTAAGAAGATTAGTGTCCTTTAAACTGTGGACTGATTATAGCTTCTGCTGGATATTTAGAACATTCTAAAATTGAATACCACAGCTATATAAGTAGAATACCTAAATTGTATGTACTTATAACAAAATACACCACACTCATTTAATGACATTGCTGTCGTGATCCAAAGTTGTATTCTATGGAGTTGAAGATTTAGCTCAAGTGGTAGTGTGCTTGACTAGCAAGCACAAGGCCCTGAGTTCGATCCCCAGCAACCCCCCCCAAAAAAAGTTGTATTTTAGGTACTATGAATTTTTATGCCTATGGAAATTCTAATAGTTACAAGAAGGAACAAATTATGACTTGAAAACAACCATCGCTTAAATATGTTATGAACACAACTCCACCTCCTGGACTCCCAACTGGTCTCTATTCTTGCTCCATTTAGACATGACAATATTTAAAACAAAAATTACAAGGTCAGCTTCTTACCAAAACTTTTCCAAATAGCTCCTGTTACACTTGAGATAAAGGCAAACTCTTTAAAGTGGTCTCTAAAACTCCCATATCCCTATATATTCTTCTACTCTCATTCATTATGGCTTATATCTAGATGTCACCCCAAAGCCTCATGCAGTCAAGGTGAGGAGTTTCAAAAATGGCTGAATTAGGGTGTATGAATATGGATTAATAAGGGTGTGAATAGTGGGATTAAGGGGGGAGACAATGGGAGCCCTGCCCTGGGTAGGGATGGCACCAGTCAATAGATTTGTGGCCTGGATGGAATAAAAATGGACAGAAAGAAGCCAGGTTTGCCTATGCTGCTTGCTGCTTTGCTGCTTCCTGCTTGCCTTGCTGTGAACTGTTTCTCCTCTGCCATATCCCCTGCGCCGTGCCACCCTGCCTCGGAGCTAGCTGACTATGGACTGAAACCTCTACAAACTATGAGCCAAAATAAACCTTTCTTCCTTCAGCTTTGAGTGTGAGGTATTTTGTCCCAGCAATGAGAAAAGTAACCAAGACATCATCTCACCTGTTGTACCTGCATTCAGTTTTTGCTAAGTGGACTTTGGCCCATCCCACCAAAGTACTTGGCTCTTTCCTCCAAGGATTTTCCTGCCAAGGATCTTCTACGCTTGTTCCCTCTGTTTATGCTTGTTCCCAGGCCTCCTTCTAATTTCAGCTTAATGTCACCTCCCTTTCCATTCATTTGAAAGCAGGTCACCACTGCATTCTCCTGAAGTGTCTGTTCAGTTGTGATCTACTCTGACCACATGACAGAATATTGCAACCTCCAGCCTCCAACTTCATGTGCCTTCTTAGAACTCAGTTTCTAGGTCACTATAAAGTGTACCTATTTGATGTTTATTTTCACCTCTAGAATATGAGCTCTCAAGGGCAGGAATATTTTTATCTGGCTCACTGTTGCAACACCAATGCCTAACACAATGCCTGGCATGTATACATGCTCACCAGCTACTTCTTTCATAGTGTTTGTTGTTTGTGTGTTAACTCAATGATTAACTGAAAGTCGATCTCCCTTTCTAGACTATAAACTCAATGAGGACAAATTCCCATATCTATCTTGTTCACCACTATGTAGTAAGACTAGAGTAATGCCTGGCACATAGCAGGCACTCAACAAATACTGTTGCATAAATAAATCCCTAAATTGTGAGATTTTGGATTATTAAGGTTCAACCCAATCACTAACATTCGTGACTATTTTATAGTGTGTTTAAAGATGGAACAGACATTGTCCTTACAGATGGGCCCAACCTACTTTCCCAGATGTGACATTCACAATTACTGAGAACAAAAGAACAATGAGCCTTGAATTCTTGCAATCCCAAATATTAACTGAATGTTCACTATGTCCCAGTAGTACCAGGGTAGGCCCTGGAGGCAGAGCAATGTACAAAAGATATATCATCTCAAGTAATCAGGGAGCCTACTTTCTAATAAAGAATATAGACAATTCACAAGAAAGCAAACAGAAAAAAGCATAAGATGATAGGTGAACCTGAAATTGGAAAGGTAACACTAAAGAGGTGACAACCGAGCTGACACCCAAAAGAAGAGAAGGAACCAGATATTTGAAAAGCGGGAGGACTCTCTCAGACGAAAAGAGACAGCAAATACAAGGTCTCTGGGGTGAGAAACAGTAGAACTCTTCCTCGGCAAAGCCCCAAGACAAGTGATGAGCAGAGACAAGAGAGGGATCTTTACATTCTGGATGATACTGGAGACATGTTAATTTTATTCTAAAACAATGGTAAGTAGTAGAAAGACTTTAGCTAAGAGTAGATGGTTTTTATACAGATCTCCCTGATTGTCCTGTGAAGGGCAGATGTGAGAAGAATGGCCACAGGAAAAAAGTGAAATGCTGTTGGTTTGGACTAGAATGCTGATAGCGGAGATGAGGAGACACAGCACAAATGCAGAAAGTGTACAGGTATAAATGGAAACTTGTAAAATCCCTGAGTTGTTTATGGAATGTGCTCTCCTGGGTCAATTCTTATCTTCATCTTACTTGGCCATCAGCAGGATTTGCCCAGGATTCTTCCAGTACACCAGGCACTTACTGGTTTTCCCCCACCTCCTTGGCAGCTCCTCTCTGCTGGCTCCTTTTTTGCCCCCACTTGTTGGAGCATCCAGAGCTCAGTTCTTTCCTTTCTTCTTCTTCATCTGCACTCACTCCCTTAGGTTCTGCATCAGGTGTCATGACCTAAATACTGTCAATAGGCTGATTAATTCCAAGTATGTATCTTTTCTGATTTCGAGATTCAAATGACCAGCACCTAACAACAGCTCTGCCTGGAAGTTGAGTTACATCTCAGTATATCTAGCGCTAAGTTCTTCATCTACCTCCCTCCTATTCAAAATTGGCTCTTTCCACAAACACAAACCACCCCAGCTCCTTCCCACTCGCCATCCTCCTTGTGAAGCCTACTTCCTGCACAGAGAACCTCACTGATGGTTTCTACACCTCCTCATCTTTCTCAGTGGTACTTTTCCTGCCTTTCTCTATCCATGCTCTCTGCATTCATATTTTAAATTGCAACACTCATCTGATTTCCTCCAATCCCATTCTCTCCTTTCTTTTTCTCTCTAGCAATTATCTCCTTGTGAAATATAGTTATAGTAGCCCTCCCTTTATCTAGAGGGGATACACTCCAAATCCCCAATTGTGTGCATGAAACCAGACAGTACTGAATCTAATGTGTTTTTCCTGTAGAAATACCAATGATAAAGCTTTACTTATAAATTAGGCCAGGTAAGAAATTAACAATAATAGTTAATGGTAAATTAGGATAATGACGGTACAAAAATTACATGAATGTGGTGTCTTTCAATATATTTTACTATACTCTCGATCTTAATAAACTTGGCCTATAATTTTTTTTCTTTCTTTATTGAGAAAGTTCATCTTTTCACTGAAAGCAAGCACTTTATCATTTCTCTTCCACATATTTCAACTGCCTACATTACTCACTTTGTGCTTTGGGGTCATTATTAAGCAAAATGAGTTACTTGAATGCAATTGTGGTGATACCACTACAGTTGATCTGATAACCAAGACAGTCATCAATGGGCACGTGGCTGCTACAGCATGGATAGGCTAGATAAAGAGAAATTTACATCCCAGCAGGGAAATAGCAGGACAGTGGAAGATTTCATCACATTTAGAAAGGTGGACAATTTAAAACTTAACAATTGCTTATTTTTATGATTTCCTATTTAATGTTTTTGGACCATGGCAGATCACAGGGAACTGAATCCATAGAAAGCAAAATTACGAATTAGGGGGAACTACTATACTTCCATACTTGTTTAGTGACTGATTATACTCACGAAAATACATACTCCATGTAGATAGGGATTTTTATTTCTTCTAACCTAGTTAAGTCAAAAGTATTTCTTCATATCAAATGCATGAACAAAAATATAAGATGAAACTATTCATTATTTTGGTATGGTCTGCCACTCACCTACAATTGTAAACGTTCAGTTTGTGATGTGTTTGACCAAGAACGATGGTAACACAAACAGGAAAGAATCTTAAAAACAGGTAGTTTGCAGTCCATAGTAATAACATGGTGATAGTATCCAAAAAAAGGAAAACAGATGTGCAGAACAAGTCACGAAATAAAAAAAAAGTCTCTGCAATTCTAATAGCAATATAAAAAGAGGCTAAGACACACACCTTCACAGGGCAACATACTTCATGGTATCAAGAACTTCTTCAAGAACCTAAACCACCTCAAACCTATTCTTTTGTCTTCATATACAAAACGGTCTGCCCACCCCCAAAGTGGAAAATTGAGAAATCCTTGAGTGGGTCAGAAATTACTAGCCTAGAGTAATAATTAGTGGACACTCAGAACAAAGGGTGAGTTATGAAACACTCCTGCGTTGATGTTTATTTTGACCTGAAATCAGCCGCGATGTAACATGTACCAGGACTCGGGGGTCGTGACAGCGACGAACCTCCACTTCTCGAGCTGCACTTGTATCTTCAGGGTCCCTGAGTCAGGCCCTGCGTCCGCCATGCCGACCCGGCTCGCATTCTCCGGGACTCCGGCCCTCCCAGCGACCTGCCTCGGCTTACCAGCGCCGACGGAACTCATGCTTCTGTTCCTCCGTCGTCGCTAGCGCCTTCTTCTTCAGAAAGCCCAAGAGCTCGCGGACGTCCTTCTCACAGGAGGCCAGGAGCGGGTTGTGGGCATCCAACGGCCCGTAAAACACGGCGGTGGGCAGCGAGTCCTCGGCACAGGGACGGCGGAGCAGCGGGCTGGGGGTGCTCGTCTTCGACTCCCGGGGCGACTTCGAGACTGTGCCGGAGGTCGAGGACGGGGTCGGGGGCAGTTCTGGCGGCGACACCGAGGCAGGAGATCCGTCGGACGCGGGGCTGGGGGCGGCGCCCTGCGCGGCCATATTGACGCGACGGGGGCCGACCTGGAGTTTGTGTAGATGCGGTTGCCTAGCGACGGTCTCGGGGCAACCACGCATCCCGCGCGTTTTCCGGGAAACACAGCGGCCCCTGGAGGGCGGAGCGAGAAAAAGCCGGGTCCGGAACCGAATGAGGCTGCGGAATGTGTCTGGCTGCCCTCTGGCTTCGCTGTGAGAATGGAGACTAGGAAGAAGGCTTTGAAAAGAGAAACGGAGAATATTAGAGCTGGAATTTTATAGTCACGAGGTCCAGACTATACTCTTTTTTCTCTCACATTTTAGGACACTAAATCTTAGGGAGGTTAAATCATGTGTAAAACCATAATGTCTGAGAGCAGGTCCTAGTTTTGTGACTCCAAAACCTGTGCTCAGATTGCATAATCCGTACTAATGGCTCCTCACTGTTAATCAGACTGAAATTATGAAACTCTGACCAGCAGTTTAAGAATCAAATACCTATAACTAGTCTGTCCCTCTAATTATACTTATTTGTTTGCGTTTCAGCTGTATGCTTATTACCACAATATTCTAAGTCAATGTGCATTTTACACAACCCTGTGTAATTACATACTAATGGATTGAGAGTGCTAACTCTCAAAATACTTTGGCATTTTAAACAGGGATCTTGGGAGGCTTTACTGCAAATGGGGAAACTACAGGCCTCAAGGGAAATAGCTAATGGCAAGGGAATTCTTCCCCTACATAGTATGGATCATAGTGAGAGCTAAATTTATTAATTTGAAGTTTGAGTTTCAATGAACAGGGAACCTGTTTTCCTTATAAATTATGCAATACCAGAAATTATCTAAGAAAGGACCAGAAATATTTTACAGCTTAGAAAAATAGATATTTAACACTGAAAAGTGTTACCAGTTCTTTCACACTTGAAAATAAAATGACCCTAACATTCTGTGAGCCCAATTTCCCATGTAAGATTAAGAAGCTTATTAGACCACAGACGATTTTTCTTTTTTTCAGCTCTGGCCTAATTTCGTGCAGACTCTCTGGGCCTGTACTAATTTGGAAGGCTAGTCTATTATGTGTACTGCTCCCTAAAATTCTTCGAAGGAAGATGACAGTATTTTGCTCACTGGGGCAGGTAATTATGACCAGAGAACCTTCCTAGCAAGTGCTGAAATGGAAGGACTTCTCACTGTTAGGTTTAATCCTCCAAAGGGATTCAGATCCATTCTCTGATTGACAAAGATTTTATCTTGTCTCTTGGTGAGCAATAAAAATTTTAAGACTTTAAAGAATTTAGGCCTGGGGGAAATTTTCATCCTTAGAGTATTTCAAAAAATATTAATAGAATCTTTTTATTTCAGTCAGCTTGTTAAATTCTCTCATTTTTAAACTTTGTTTTCAGAGTAGACTTGTCCACTTCAGATCAAAAGCTAGTGTAATTTGCCACCAGGAACTATCTATTATATTGATGAAAGTGAAACAGCAGGATTCAATTAAATTAAAGTGGTCACAGAGGAAGGAAGAAAATAAAAATAAAACACAGTGGGAATTTTCCCCCAATCCGGCTTGCCGTCACCAGTGACCTTGCTCATAGTGCAAGCACTTACATTTCAAAGTCACTCATGAAAGATGTGGCTAATTAAATTCAAATACTTGAATTATGAAACATTGCATCTTAGTCATCTTCCTCCTTGCACGTAATTTAGTTAACAATGCCTAACTCGCAGTAGTATTCTGAAGCTTTTTTGAATATTTAAATAGGTATTACATTCTGAATCATCACTGGGGTATGATGGAAGTTTCCATTTTGTTCAGTTAAATTATATTTGAGGCTTTTTTAACATTTTAGAGAAGTTGTCTTTCTTTTAATGAGATGCAGCCATTATAATATCTTTTCTACTTCCTTGTCACTTTGCTTTATTCTTTTCCCTGTAATGAAAGAATGGAGCTATGCAACTACTGTGTCTGACAGGGCTAAGTAATGTAAATAGCTTCCTTATAAATAATGTAAATTGCTGTTTCATATAATTAATGCCTTTGCAAGCTGCAGGGATCCTCTTTGCCCATTCAAAATTCTTTCTCATCTAAAGTTACTGTTAGAGAAATAATAAATAAGGTTAGCATTCTGTCAGTTAGTAATTTAGTTGCTAATCACTTGTACTGCCCGAAAATAGATTTATACAGGTTTTTTAAAAGAGAAAGAGCACAGAATTCTCCCTTTTCCACCTCACCACCTAATATATAGACCTAAAAATTTCTTTTTTACTTCTTCATCCATTCAGTTAGTTAAATGCCACCATTTGTTTAGTGTGTCCGAGCAATGTGTAGATCAGCCTACACATTCCCTATAAGAAGCAGGTGACACGTATAACAACTAGCCATGATTTTATTAAACAAAACAAAACAAAACAAAAACCAAGCTGTGGAATGTGTAGTGACAAAGGCTTACAAAATGTTATGGGAGTCCCAAGATGAAGCGGGACTGGAGAGATAACAAAGGATTGTAGAGGAGATGATATGTTAGCCCTGGACTGTAAATGCTTGCTAACAGAAAGACCCTTGCCACAAGGACTTGCCTATTTGTCGTGGTAACCTAGCACCCAAGCCCAGCACCTGGCATGAATACTGTACAACTAAATAAATCTTTGTTAGAATGAGTGAATAAAAAAATACTGAAGAACATTTAGAAGGATATCTCTGACCAGAGAAAAAACCCAAGTAAGATACAAAATAATAAATGTACACAGCAAGTTTAAGTCAACAATGTTTAGTGAGGAGAGCTGCTGGCTGCACTACATCAAGATGAGGTGGAAAGGAAAGCACGAGCAGACACAGTGTACAGTGCGAAGGTGTGCTCAGGAATTTGACTTGGTTTTGTATCTAAAGGGGCTCCTTGTTTAGAAAAACACAGACAATCCCCATGATGGTTTCATTTAATGATTTTTCGGCTTTATTGTGGTGGGGAAGCATACCCACAACATTCTGTTTTTTACTTTCAATGCAGTATTCAGTAAATTACATGAATATTCAACGTTGTATAATAAAATAGGCTTTGCATTAGGTAACTTTGCCCAACAGTAGGCTGATGTAAGTGTCCTAAGCACATTTAAGGCAGGGTGGGCCAAACGATTATGTTTGGTAGGTTGGGTGTATTAAATTGTTTTTAACTTACGGTATTTTTAGGTTTATCAAGATGTAACTCCATCATCATGGATGCACATCTATATGATGTAGAGATTAAAAGCCCAAATTCTGGGGCCAGAAATCATGATTTGAAGGCTTAGTTCTTCCAAGCCTCACTGTGTCTTGTTTTATTTATCTATATAATGGTGGTAAAATAATAACACTAGCTACCTCATAGTTCTGTTTTGTATAGCAGTAAATGAGTTAATATATGTAAAACCCATAAAACAATGCTTTGCACACAGGAAGTGCTATATAAATCTTTGTTAATTATATTTAGTTGGGATCCATCGAAAATTCCTATACAGACAAGTGCAAGTTCTAGTGTGTGCTGTATACTTTAGAAAGGAAAGTATTTGAGGTAGAATAAAACAGTGAACAAGATTATATCTTAGCTACATAGGTCATGGCAATAATTATATACAGTCAAAAAGCAGAAGCAGAAAAACTACAACCATGGAAAGAAACTGGCATAATCAATAGGAAACTGAGTTCCAACCAATAAAACAAAAGGACAGTCAGGGAGAACTATGTAACGTATATAAGAGCTATATTATGTGTATATACACAGTATATTTTATGTAATTATAAAAACAGTAAAAGAAATTCTAACAGAATATATTTATGGGCTTGAGGAAGAGACTTCCTTAAAAGATACAAAAGAAAATACAAAAAGAGAAATACTGATCAATGTGAACCCACTAGGATAAACTTTTGGAAGGATGAAAGACACTGAAACAAAAGAGGAAAAACATGGAACAAGACACACAGTAAGAAAAAGTATTTATAACACATAATCTACTCTCTATGCATCGTATTGATAAATACCTGTTGCAGGCTCAGGTTAGTGAGAAGACACATAAAGGTGCTTCTTGGGTAAATTAAACAGGTTTACTGATTACAGAGTGCCAGTGAAAGTTAGTGTAGTCGGGATATACAACAAAGAGTTCAGCAACATTATTCAGGATGTAGAGGTAGAGGCTTCCAAAATCCTCACCAGTAATATAGACCAATCGTGGGTGGCAATACCCCTGCATCTTTCAGACAGTCAATGCTTTCACAAATATCTGCAATTCTTCTGCAGGGCAATATTGCTTCTAATGTAATGCTTTGGTGTGGACAGTTTGAGACACTTCTACTTGTCCCTTTCACCCATCATTGCTCTGATTGCAGAGGTTAAAGATCCAGGGCTTGGGTTCTGCTAAATATTAAGTCTTCCATTCAGTCAAACACAGTTATGAACAACAGGAGACTACTGTGTTGCAGCCGCACTCCTACACACATGCCCTCACTTTCTACTAATGCCTATTAGCTGGATCCTGCAGTCCCTTCGGCATGTGGTCTATTTCTTCTCAGACCAGGGCTTGTAATTTCCTGCTCAGGCTGTGCTGAAACCTGACTTCGCTATTCAGCCAGGAGGGAATGAAGTATGTTGGGGGCATATTTTGAGGAAAACAAGCCTCATCCTGAAAGGTACCTGTTTCAGGTTAGCTCACTGAATATTCCCCCGGGCAGGCAGACCCTGTTTTGCTCTGGCAAGTGGTTAGAGGCTATTTCTGCCAGCCTGGAAGGGTAGAGGAATTTAGGAACTCAAACTTCTTACACTTGTGTCTTCACTTCAGGGCGTCTGGGCCTGGAATATCTGCTGTATAATCAGATCCTGGGCCTGGTTTTCAACAGTCTACTCTGCAGTTGCCCCAAGATGTAATACAGGCATTCTGTCTTTCCAAACATAATTTGTCAATTGACTGCCCTAAAATAATTGAGTCCCTGTTGCTTTCAGGTAAGCAGGAAATTCAACTCAAAATCTTATCCTGTGGACCTACATTTTTACCCCTCACTCCTACTGCATAAACCTAGTTTCCCTAAAGAGTTTCAGGCAAAGACTTCAGTGCTAGTGTTTTATTTCGTAGTGTAATGTCCGTAAAACAAGAATGAGGGGGCAGGGAAGTAAGATAGGGATGCATGGAAAGGAAATACAGTGCTGGCCAATGAATCGAGAAGAAATCCAGCCAGCTTCTTAGCCATGTGGGATATCGCCCACCCAGCTACACAGATTTCTATCTGCCACATCTTAGTCTATAAGAGGGACATACAGAGAGAAAATACAACTGCTGTCTTCCTTCTGTGCAAGTGTCGCCTCTGTGCTTCCAGGATGGATGACCTGGCCCTGTAGCAGCTGTTTGGAGATTGTGCCAAATCTCATACCTTGTAACATGGGTTTTATTCTAGTTCCAAAGTAGTGGAAAGAGCCAGGAAAGCAAGTGGTGGTGAGCCCAGTAGAAAAAGGAGACAGGAAGTCCAGTCCCTAAGGTATATCTAAAGAACAAGCCCTCTTGGATGCTAATGCCAGAAACCATTTAAAAAGCGCAAGATAAAAGGAGTCTGTATTCCTAACACTCTAAAGTCATAGTACCAGTTCTGGGCCACTGACACTCAACCTATTAGGTGACAGAAATGTAAACTTCCAGCTTGCTTAAAGTACTAGTATTGGAGACCTTTGTAAAAACAGATATACTACTACACCACATGACTCAGAAATCTCATTTCTTGAAATCATCTTTAGGTAATTATGCACGTATGTATAAAGATACATAGACAGCCATGTAGAGAACACATAATAGATGCTCATTGTTAACATTAAATGCTTATAGTAGTAAAGCCTTAGAGACTCTAACTGTACCTCAATAAGCTAAGGTTTATCTAAAGGATTAAATCTAGCCAGCAGATTTGGTTTGGAAATGAAAAGATTTTAAAAACTTTTCTTAATAAAAGTTGCAGAATATTATGAAGCGTGTTATAATATTTATCTAGAAAAAGTACCACAGATAATACAATAATGTCTGTACTTATATGTATATTTGTATATATTATGAGAGGGGAGGAAAGGAGAGAAGACCCTGAGAATGAGAATGGGAACAAATATGTGAAGTTCTAAAAGAATGCTCAATAAATTGTTAAAAGCAGTTATATCTGGGAGGGAACTAGAATTGAAAATAAACAATCAAATGAGATTTTACATTTCTCTATATTGTTTTCACTTTTTTAACAAAGAAAAGTCTTCCTGTATCAATCATATAATTAAAAGTCCATTTGAAAATTGTCAGTGTAAAATATGAACAGTTTAGTATCCCAGGAAAATGAGATTACAAAGAAACTTTGTTCAGTGTTCTTCCTGTACATTCCAATTTTTCTACAATAAATTCATATGACTTTCATTCTTTAAAAAATAATACTTCTTAACCCTAAACCATAAAGATATAGACACATGACAAAAAAACCATAAACTTAAAATTTTAAAAATTCCTAGATGAAATTTAAACTAACTGTACAGTTTTGGTGAAAGGATTTAGAGGCACATTCTCAAACTATATACTATTTGCTTTGCTTACAGAGTCTCAAAAAAAGGTAAAAACTATTTTGACTCATTCATGCATTTTTAAGAATGAATCCCAAGACTTACAGTATACATGACTCTCCAAAACAGGTGTATTTCTTTAACTACCTTTCCCTATTTCCCCTAACTTTCCTACTATACCTCCTCTCCCCAAACTAAACACACATCTTTCTCTCCACCTATTCCTCTGTTTTCTCCCTTAGTAAATAATAGATGCCCTTAGTGGAGGATCCAAAATTTTCATACCAGAAGAGGGTTGGTGTGGCAATAGATTAGAAGGAAGAGCTCAGAGACTAGTTTGAAGCTCCATGCTCTAGGCAAGAACTCAGTTATTTTGATTGTACAGTCACTTAGGTTGGCTTCAAAGTGCTGATCCTAATTATAAAGTGGCTAAAGTCCTCTCGACCCTTCCACTGGATCCACCATTGCAGTCATCAAAGCGAGAAACTTTGATATCTTTGGGTTCTCTTACCCAACCTGAGTCCCAGTCCCGAGAACTGCAGCGTCCCACAGGGCAGTCACTAGTCACATTGACTACCGAGCGCTCAGATGGCAAGTCCATATTGGCTGGTCTGCACTGTGGTCTCCTCGCCAAAGACGTGTGGCCAGTCACATTGAGATGTGCTGTAAGTGTAAGGTACACAAGAAATTTCAAAAGCTTTGTACCAAAAATATGTTAAATAAATAGTTTTACACTGATGATATTTTGAAATAATATTTTGCATATATTGGATTAAGCAAAGTATATCATTAAAAAGAATTCCACTTCACTTCTTCATTTTTACCTTTTTTCCTTGATGTGGTACTTGAAACTTCTAATTCACACTATGGCTCTCGTTCTTGGTTTGTGTATTTCCAGTGGACGCCGCTGCTCTAGGCTGGCCTTCCCTCTCTGCTGCATGGCACCAGCCTTGGCACATCGCTTTTCAGTGAGGTTTCTGTGGAAACCTCCTAACTGATCTTCCTGGTCTAGTTTGACCAGGAAGATTACAGATGCTCTGTAATCTACTCTTCATAGTGTTCACAATAATTCTTCAAAATGTGTATTAAATCATTTTAACTCGACCAGCCTGACAACATTCCCTTACAAAGAAAAATTAAGAGGACTTGTCACCAGCAAACCTGTGCTAGAATAATGGCTAAAAGACATTTTCTAAACAGAAAGGTAATGATGAGAAAATCTCAGAATATAAGGGAGGGAGAAGGATTTTTTTTAAAAAAGAAAAAAAAGCCAGGCATGGTGGCATACCCCGGTTATCCCAGCATCCCGGAGTCTGAAGCAGGATTGAAACTTTGAGTTTAGTCAGGGCAACCTGACAACTTGGTGAAACCCCGTCTCAAAATTTTAAAATATTTTGTAAAGGGCTAGGTATGTAGCTCGATGCCAAGGCCCTGGTTTCAATCCCACATACCACGAAGAAGAAGAAGAAGAAGACAAAGATGAAGATGAAGAAGAAGAAGAGGAGGAGGAGGAGGAAGAAGAGGAAGAAGAGGAGGAAGAAGAAAAGAAAAAAGAGAGAACACGAAAATCAATAAATGAAGTACATTTTCTTCTCTTGAATTTTCTAAATTATATTTGACAGTTAAAGCAAAAATTATATTACTATCTAATGTGGCCTTTAATGCACAGAGAAGAAGTCCTTAATTATGTTATAAATAAAGGAGAGACAGACACATAAAGAAAGGTAAGATTTCTACATTTTTATTGAACTGGTAAAGCATCAGCACAATTAGATTGTGATAAGTTACACATAAATGTAACAACTAGAGCAACCACTAAAAAAAAAAAGCTATATGATGAGACACACTCAAAGTGTATAGTTAAATCAAAATAGAATTCTAAAAAAATGTTCAAGTAGCCCACAGAAAAGTGGGAGGGGGACAAAGAAAACAAAAAATAAAAGACAGACTTAAATCGTAATAAATCAATAATTATTTGAAATATAAATGACTTAAAGACAGCAAATAAAAGACAGAGTTGGGGCATGAGCTACCTGTGTACTGTCTGTAAGAAACTCATCCCAGATATAATGATATTGATAGCTTGAAAATTAAAGGGTGAATAATACATGTCCTGCAAATATTAATCAAAAAAAAGAACAAGTGGCTATATCAATCTCTGATAAAGTAGATGTGAGCTAGGAATGGTGATGTAGACTGCAATCCTGCTTACCCAGGAAGCTGAAGCAGAAAGATCACTTGGGCTCAAAAGTTACATAATGGTGAAGAATTAGTCTGCCAAGAAGACATAGTAATTCTAAATATGCACACACCAAACAACAGAGTTACAAATATGTGAAATCAAAACTGATAGAACTAAAAAGCCAAATAGACAAACCCACACATTGTTGGGCACTTCAACACCCCTGTCCCAACAATGATAGAGTAACTGAATAGAAAATAATCAAGTTACAGAAAACTCAACACCATGAATTAAAAAGATCTAATTGGCATGTATAAAATGTATCATTCCTTTAGAATATTCAAACGAGGTATATCAAAAAGATCATACCTTAAGCCATAAAACAATTATCAAAAAACCCTAAAAACAAAACAAAACAACAACAACAACAACAAAAAAAAACAGATGTGGCACTGCATGCCTGCAATCCCAGCACTTGGGAGGCTGAGGCAGGAGGATTGCTGAAAGTTCAAGGACAGCCTGAACTACATAGTGAGACCCTGTCTCAAAAAATATATAAAAAATTACAGTTATACAGTGTGTTCTCCTACCACAATAAACTCAAACTAGATTTAAATAGCAAAAAAAAACCAGAAAGAACATCTCCAAACACTGGCAACTAAACAACACAATGCTGAATAACCCACTGGTCAAAGAAGACGTCTCAAATAAAACCAAAACATACACTTAACTACACAAAATTGAAATTATAGCACAGCAAAAACATTACAGGACTAAGGCAAACCAGTGCTGACAAGTTAGGGTCGTAGCACTAATTTCTTTCTTTTAAAAGAGGAAAAACTTTCAACTCAATAGTCCAAATTCCCATGTCAAAATAACAAAAATAATGAAACAACAACCAAAAGAAATTCCAGGGCTGGGGGTGTAGCTCAGTGGTAGAGTGCTTGCCTAGCAAGTTCAAGGCCCTGAGTTCAATTCCCAGTACAAAAAAAAAAAAAAAAAAAAAATTCCAGAAAAAGAAGAGAGGGGGAATAAACCCACAAAGCAACAGAAGAAAAGAAAGAATAAAAATAAGGGCAGGAACTGATGAAATTTAAATAACTGATTGGACTTGGCAGATCCATGGGCATAAATTTAAACACTGCGTATATTTTGTTGGAAGGATTAAATGAATAGATATATGCAAAGCGCTTATATGGTGGCTAAACCAAAGAAAGTTCCAATAATGTTAACTTTATTTGTTTTGCATCATAGTTGTATTGTTTAACAAAATATTTGAGTGAGAATAATTGGAATAAGAACTTGTCTCTCCTACCGTTTTTTACTCAAAAAGTCACTGGTCTTTTGAATAAGTATATAAAAGCAATTACTAAGGTGATGTGGTGGAATGATATGGTCACCCTGAGCAGGAATGCCCAGCTGGACTGAGTTAGTGCAGTTCTGGGCATAGAAGATCCACTTCAGGATTGTTGAGGACACAACATAAAGGAGAACAGGAGCAGAAGATAGTTGGCCGGCTGTTTCCCAGGAGAAGCTCTGCTGCAGCTGGTTCTCCCAAAGGGGTCTCAGCTGTTCTTGTCGAGGAAGGAGCTCCGGGCCTTGCTGTCATCAAGGATGGCTGCTGTTGCTTTAGGGGAGCGCTGGTCTTCATCTCTGCTGTAACCGTCATATCCTCATTTCAACAAAGATGTCTTCAGCCATCATCTGCAGACACGGACATACGAGGGACAGTGTCATGGGCTCCTAGCCCTTGATTGGATCTTTCGGGTCTCCAGTGCATAGAGAGACATTTGGCACTCTTTTTGCATTTGGCTTATGGGCGAATGTTGTAACTTGTAAATGTCCTGTATTAAATCTGCTCTCTTGCAAAACACTATCTCTAGAAAGGTAACCAACACAGGTAACAAGTGAATTTTTTCCAAAAGGCTTATTTTGGAAGCTCTGTAAACTCACAGAAGAATTAAACATTTCTGTTCATCCACTATGGCACATGTTCAATCCCTACCTCAATCACATACACCTTCCACAGTATCACAGGTATAATACTAAAGTCACCAGGTCCCCTGTCAACAGAAGTACCCGTTTTGTTTTGTTGTTGTTGTTCTCAGTTCCTCACCGTGCATGCTTCCTTTTTTTTTTTTTCAAATCTCTGTAAGTGAATTGAGAAAGAGTACAGAATTGCTAGATCATGAGGCCAAGGATTGCTTGTGTGTGTTGGTTACTGTATCCCAAATGATTAGAAAAAAACCTGACACTTAGTTGTCACTCCACAAGTAACTGTTGAATGAATGAAGAAGTGACCAAACAAAAAATGGATGACAAATACAGAGGGAATAGGAAAATGAAATTTGAAAATGAATCTGTTTTCAAGCCAGAATACCTGAAAGAATTCTAATGATGTTAACAGTCCAGATAAGAGCTGGAAAAGATGGCTTGAGGAGCTTGCTCTACAACTTTGAGGTGGATAACCAATGCGTGCAAACCTCCTTTACTCCAAAAACAGTTCCCCACTCACCACCCAGCAGTCTCTTCTGGAAGTCACATGGTGACTGGACCAGAGATTGGCCAAGCACTTGACCTGGCCAGACCAATCAGATTCTTTCTCCTGAGTAACCTGGAACTGAGATTCTGCTAGGCAGGTGATTAGTTTCTTCCAGAAGTTGTAGAAGCAGAAACAGCTGGTTTGGGGAGAGAAAAGCAAAATATCTCAGAGAAGCAAAAGCAAAAGTAGAGAGAGAGGATAGTCTATGTTAATAAGAGTTTTCAGGTCCTGATTTCAATCCTTTGCAGAGGCTTGGGTCTTCTGTCTTTGTTTCAGGATGCCCTCGTAAGAAATTCACCTTTGAGGTGAGAACACACTCCAAACAACAACAACAAAAAAAAACATCAACCCGTGATTAGGGAAGAAGATGACATGCATTTTGGGGTATGATAAATCTGATTTCTTCTCCTCATAATATTGATAACTCATTTGGTAACTTGTTTGGTTTGGAAATGTTCGTAACTCATTTGACCATAGCTTTCCTGTATCCTATGATGTCTTGAATAAATTTTCTTCTTGTCCTTCTAGGAGATATCTAATATTACAGTTTAGCTGTAATTTTTAGACCTTAACCTCAGAAGAAAATTTGTCATTTCTCCCCAAACTGCTGAGCACCCTAAATGATGCTCATCCCTTTATAGTGGACAGTCCCGCAAGAAGGAACAACTGTCGACAGAGATTTCATCAGAGACAAACACTGTAGACAGAAGGTTTTTCTCTTGTACACATGTCCGCAGGCATGATGTTAGAAGGAAAAATGAAGCCGAAAACGTATGTAGGAAAACTTGAGCTACAGGATATTATACAAGCACTGAAATGCATGTCATTTCTAATTGCTTCATGGCTTCAACACCTCTTCACAACACCTTGAAAAAAAAGTCTGCAAGTTTTAAGCCACCTTTTTGCAAATTGATTTCTTAATGTCACTAGGCTCCACACACTCACAGCCCACGCTCTATCAGTTGCTAAGTGCACTGGGTTGTCACAGTATGTTCCAGAGGCGCTGGATTTCTCTCAAATGTGAAAGATGTGCTTCTAATTGGAAGCATAGTCCTTGTCTTTCAAATACAATATTCTCTAAAAGAAACAATACTCATTAGATTTCAGCCAGTTCAAATTAAAACTGATTCCCCAAATCAAGGAAAATCTTGTAAGCACTAAAAGTCCATACCCTCTTACAACTCGAAACTTAAAGATGATTTATAGATTTGTTGTGTATTATTGCCTTTATCTCATTAGGAACAGAAATCATAATATGCCACTGTTTTTCCTTACATGCACTGGTAACTTCTATTGATGAGCTGTATTACAAGAGGTTTTGAAATTTCTGACTCAAAATATAAATGAAGTGTTAGGCAAAAGTTTAAGACTGCAACAAAAAAAAGAAAGGGAAAACTACGGCAAGAAAAAAGTAAAAACAAGTAAATTTTACATATATACATTTATTTAATAATATATATTTAACAATATGTTTATTGAGTGAGACCAGTTAACTATAAATCATAATCCACAAACCTCTAGAGTTTAGCGTCTAGTAGGAGAGATTGGCCCTTCATCCATCCATCAAGTTTTAACAAGTGTTTGCCACAAAACAGGTGCTTCGTTAGCTACTCAGTTTAACTTTTGCACTGTGGCATTGGATGACTTCAACATACACCTTCAAACTGGCTAACTTTTACTTTAGAATGCTTTTATGTTGCAAAGAATATTTTTCGAACAAGCTCAAACCATACAGAAACAAAAAGTAAAAAACTCTCTATAACTGCCAGCCAGCAGACACTAAACATAAGCACAGACAAATGCACACAAATACCTTTTTTTAAAAAGCAGTAAACATAGCCTTCTATTGTGCAAAAAGTCAGTATGGCATAGTGCTTGGGAGCATGGGCTTTAAGGAGCACCATCTTGATTCAAATCCCTAGTGAGTAAAAACTAATACATATATATGTGTTAGTTTAGATACTTCATATATGTATAAAGTATCTAAAAGACTAAGATATATATCTTTTTAGATTAAGTATCTGTATGTGGAAATTATCTAAAAAAGTATCATTTCAAGTAAGTTGGGAATAGATATTTTGCACAGTAAATGGTACAATTGGCTATCCATCTGGTCAAAAATAAAGTTAGATTTCTACTTTATATCATACACAAAATTACAAATCCAAACATGAAACACAAAATAGCAATGTGCCCCTCCCCCAACGCAAGCGCGCACGCGCGCGCGCACACACACACACACACACACACACACACTGTATAGGGGAAAGTTCCCTTTCTTACATTACGTGAGACCTTAAAAATGCCAGAATGACAGAATGGAAGATGTCTGGCTTCTAGAATAACCTTATGGAAGCCATCCTGACCAGGAACTCTTCCATGGACACACGAGGTAAGAAAAAAAAAAGTCATTGTATTAAGTCACAAGCTTTGGAAACTTACCTTAGCTAATACACAAATGGTGTGTTGCCAAACATTATTTTAAATTCAGTTAGTACTTTAATTGGGATCACATTTTATTTCTGGATTAGATTAAGGAGAACCGAAAAATATTGTTTTTGCATCTGGGAGAAATCCCACTTATTCTGATCTTGTTCTACAGCTCTCTGTAACGTTTTCTTGTTTTCTTTATGCAGATTTCAAACATGTATTTAATATATTCATACATGTTTTATACTTTTGTTGCATTATAGCTGTGATCATTTTTCCACTACCTCTTCCATTTGATGATTTTTGTATACAGAATATTTGATTTTGTAAGTCTGACTTCTAGCATCTTACAGAATTCTGTCAATGCCATTGTCTCGTTGGTTTTGCTTCTTCCGTTACTTAGAGCAGTAATGACACTTTCCCTCTTCTTTCCCAATATTAATAGCCCTTCATTTTTTTCTTCTATATTATTGCATTGGTAGGAGCTTGAAATAATATTAAAAAATAACAGTGAAAGCTTTCCTTTCCCCATTCTTTCGTTTAAATTAAATACCTACTAACTAGCTATTAAATATAACATTCATAGTGATTTCTGATAAATGCCTTTTATTAAGTTATAGAAATCTCTATCACTGCCTTTAATAGACAAGATTTTTATGCATAAGATTGAATCAAAGTAGATCTTGAATTTTATCCAAATTCCTTTCCTCTTGCTGTTTAGATAATATTATTTTCTTTCTCTAATATGTCACATTAATATATTTTGCAAGTATTGAAAGCCATTTACATTTTATGTCTTGGTCCTGGTATGTATGTTAATATCTACCATAATTTAGTTATTTTTCATTTAATATCTTTGTACTTATTTTCATAGAAGAGACTGGTTAATAGGTGTGTATGTGCCCTGATGTGCACACAACATTTAGCTGGCGTTTTTACAAGGAACATTCCACCCTGTAAAACAAAGTTCACAAATTCCATCTTTTGCTATGTTCTATAAAGTTAAATATGACATTTCTTCTCTGAAAAATTGAAAATCCCACTTATAAAAATCACCTAAGGGTTCAAATGGGAAGGTAAACAAGCGAGGGGGAGGGGAAAGGAACAGAGGGACAAGAGAAATAAGGAATAGAAGGAAAAAATGGAAACAAAGCTTTTGTAAAGAAGGAGGGATGGGGTTGGGGATTTAACTCAGTGGTTAGAGTGCTTGCCTGGCAAGCACAAGTCCCTGAGTTCAATCCCCGGCACCAGCAAAAAAAAAAAAAAAAAAAAAAAAAAAAAAAAAAAAAAAAAAAAAAAAAAAAAAAAAAAAAAAAAAAAAGAAGGAGGGAGGAGGGAGTGAAGGGAGGGGAGGGGAACAGGGAAAAAGAAGCAGCAAGATATATCATGTACAGGTACAAATCCCCTATGATGAATGTTATCACTATGTACACCTAAAATGTACCATTAAAATAAAATTTGAAAAATAATAAAAGAAGCATTATAGTAAAAAAAAATCACCTAAGGAAAATATCTTTTGGTGGAGAAAGATCTTTTTATTTTCCACTTTTTATATAATTATTGAATTATTCAAGTTTTCTACTTATTTTAAAATTTTTTAAATCACTTTTACTTCCAAAAATGTATGACTTTTATTTTTCCAAAGCTGTCTTTTTAAAGTTGTACAAAATATTATCATTTAAATTTTTAATGTTTGCCATTGCACATTTTGATTTTTTTTCTGAGACAAGTTCTCAGTATATGTATATATATTTCAGGCTGGCCTTGAACTCACTATGTAGCCCAGGGTGGCCTTAAACTCGTGGGAATCTTCCTGCCTCAGCCTCTCAAGTGCTGGGTTTACAGGTGCATGCCACCATGCCCAGCCCATTGTACATTTTGGATACTGTTTATCTAAATCTTTTCTTTTCCTTTCTCTTCGTGACTGGTTGTTCAAAACAAAAAAACAGCTTTTATTCCAGAAGTACAAAACATGTGAAAATATATGAAAAATCATGTATTTTTTTCTTTCAGATTAAAATGCGGATAACATCGCTTTAAATTTAGAGTTGCTACACCTAAAAAGTTATCTGGGGGTTAAAGAAAAACATTGGCTACCCTAGTTGATGTTTGTCCTGTTGGCATAAGTTCATCTTGTGTGCCTAACTGGGCATTCTCTCTGTGCAAGTATGTAGATTCTTCTACTCTAATCTACCAAATACTTATTTTTGGCCTGGCTTATCTGTCAGTTTCTCTGATGGATTAAAAAGTGTTTAAAAATTTTCCACCATAATTAGAATTTCTTAAAATTATCCTGTCTTTCTAACAACTCTTGCTGCATAGATTTTAATACTTTATTGTTGTGAAGATATTGCTTCTTGTTTTTTCTGTCTTGGGCATACTTTTTGCATGGGGAGCAGATGTTAAATTGTGATCCTAATACTTGTCAATGGATTAGTCTGGGGTGGCTATGAGAAATCCACCAACATTTGAATGCCAGATTTCCCCAAACCTCATATAATACCTGGTTTTGCAGAACTGAATTTTTAGTGCTGGAGATTGAATCCAAGGATTTATGCATGCTAGGCAAGTGTTCTCCCACTGAGCTACACCCTCAGTGTGGCTTACCAAGACCCTGTCTCAGGCATAAAAAAGAAAGAAGGGCCGGGGATGTAACTTAATGCAAAGACCCTGGGTTCAATCCCCAGAGTTGGGTGGCTGGTGGGGGTGGGCCGAGCTGTTGGAGTGGACTGTGCTTTACCAATTGTCCCTTGAAGGCAAACTGGAAATACACTTTTTTGCATTAGCTGTCTAGCTGAGTTTATCATTAGCTCATGAATTCTCAACCCATTCAACAGCTCCCCTCCTGTTTACGGGGTTGTGCTTTAAGTGACAGAAATACTGACACCACCGTGAGATTATCAAACTCAATCTTTGCCATTCTAAAGTCATTGCTACCATTTTTCTTTGTATATGTTTGAGCCCAAAATGTCAAAAGCCAAATGTAAATTTTGTGATGAATTTCATAAACAGTGGGCTTTTATTAAGCAAGGAAAAACTCATTTTAAAGTTCTCCGTAGGCGATTGTTCCCTCAATAGCAAAAATGGTGGAAAGTCAAGATATAAATCTGTATACACAAACAGCCAAGCATAAGAGATGTATCATTTCCTCACTAGTACCAAAGAAAGTGATAAAATAACTTTGGCTAAGAGAAGTTCAGATGAATAAGATAAAATAATTGAAGCAGAAATTATAATGACATTCTATGCCACATATTAGCATAAGTCTTTCAGCCTCATATGTTCTAGCTGAAATACCCTATTACGTAAAAGAATTTGTTGAACGTGTTATAAAAAAATAAAGGACCAATGTAATACTCATCCCTTTAAGAGTCAAGACTGTTCATAAAAGGAAAAACATTACTTTGAGGTAGGGAAAGAAATTTGAATTTGAAATGGATAATTGTCATGATCTTTACCTTAAGTATCTTTTGGAATGCATTCCATCTTGTGAAGAATTCTATTCTTTTATGTGAGTATGACTATTCTTCCAGCATGGCAGCAAGTGAAATCATCATCCCTACTGAAAAAGATAATAAAATGGATGACAATACTTTTTATGGTCAATGGACATTTTAAAAACTGCTGATCACAACAATCTCGAAGACTAGAAAAGCAAGATGTGCCATGAAATCATTGCTTCACTGTGTGCTTTAAGACATCGTATTTGAAGAGTAATTCTCAAAGTCGTCAACTGGACATCATTATTTATTCAGTATATTGGCTTATGATATTAATGTTTAGTTTGTTTTCCCATAAATAAATGTGCAATGGACAAAAGAATAAAGTAAGTTGGATGTGATCCCTGGAGAATCTGTTATACACATGGAACATAGACTTTTACTGCAAGAACTTTTTAATTTTTATTTTTATTGGTACATGTTTGCAGTGTGTAGTGATTACATTCATCATGGGTAGCTGGTACGTGTATATAACACATTATAATCCTTTTCACGTTCCCTTTTTATATCCTCTCCTTCCCTCCTCCACTCCCTTCACGCCCTTTCCATTTGCAACAGATTTATCTCCCTGTTTCCTATGCAAATTCTAACAAAGAATTATTAAGGAGAGCTAACAGAAATATAATTAGAAGAAGAGATGTAGAGTGTAGATATTTATAACTTGTCTCAGATAAACAAGACATTATTTTAGCATAAATGTGCCCCATTCGATATTTTTCTTTTAGTCAGTGTACATATATATGCACGGGCATTAGAAATCATTGAAATTTAAAAGAATGTCCTTTATTTTGATTCGCTCAATCCCATAACCGTCAGGGAGAGAGAATGTTTTTTAATTTCCCAGAATTTAGATTGCTTTAAAAAAAAAAAAAGCAACCTCTTCTTGTTTTATGGATATAATAAATCCATATGGATCTTTCTGTCTCCCGCATTAATTTTTGTTTCCTCACAGGAAATTTCTTTTGTTTCTGCAATATAGTATCTGCTTTCGTGCTGTTGGTTTCCCGCAAATGTTTGGGACTTCCTGTTTACCTAGTCACACTTGCGATTTCACGCTTAGATTGACCTAGTTGGTAACTGGAATGTCTCAACCCACGAAATTTCTTGGTTTTCTGGGAACTGCTGCAGTTTCCAGGTAGGCCTTCTGCTTGGTGCTCTGCACTAGGACCCAGAGAAACTGTGTAGCGATTTGCCCGTGATGGTCACAGGTTACCCCTCTTGTCCAGGCACAATTATTAGTATGCTTCCCTTCACTCGAAAGTGTCCCCATTTAGACAACAAGTTACATTTTCATCTTTTCTACAACAGATGGACCTTCGCAGGTATACTGTCTAATTTCCCTCTCCAGTTCCAGCACTCACCTTGGCAGGATCTCGCGGCAAATATCACAGTTAATTTAGAGAACACAATTCATAGCTTTAACCTGGGGGCAAATGCTATACGAGGCACCTGGAGAATAAAAGACTAATCTGGTTATTCCACGGTGCTGTAATTAGTTATCCTACTGGCTGTCTGCCTCTTCCTCCATTGCCTGAAAGCTCAGGTTTCTTTATCAGGGGTCCTCAAAGCTA
>PVJO010015204.1:22505-45869 GCA_004026905.1 Hystrix cristata | reverse complement strand
GTTTCTCTGATATGAGAAACCATAACTGTAAATAAGGACAAAGAGATGTAATAGATATTATATAAAAGGAGGATGGTGCGCAGAGGAGAGGAATACTAGAAAGAAAGAAGGGGAAAAGCAGAAAGGCAACAGGGGAAAGAGAGGGGAAAGGGAAAATATGGAAAATGATGAATGAACCTGCTGTAAATAGGGAGGGAGGAGAGAGGAGGGGCGGGGGAGAGGGGGGAAAACCAAGATACATCATGTATAGGTACAGAATAATTGTAATGAATGTGACCATTGTATGTAGAATGTACCAATACATGTTCTTGGTTTAAAATTAAAAAAAAAAAAAACCCGGGGCCTCTGAGCTACACCTCCAGTCTGATCTATTTTTTATAATCTTGTGCTAGAGAGTTGATAGACATCTCAACAACATCCATGAAATCAAGAACTTCTCTGTCTCTCTGTCTCTTTCTCTGTCTCTCTCTCTGTCTCTTCCTCTGTCTCTCTGTCTCTCTCTCTCTGTCTGTTGAGCCAGGGCCTCACCAGTTTGCCAAAGCTGGCCTCAAACTTGTGCTTATCCTGCCTCAGCCTCCCAAGTAACCAGGATTCCTTGTGTGCACACCACTAGCCTCTGTAGTTAAACTTGCCCAATGATGGCAGCCTGACGGGAGCCTGAAAGTCCCACTGCCCTCCTTTCCCAGCTCCAAAAGTGCTACAGTGGCCGGGCTAAGCTCCAGAATCATCCAGCAGCCAGACTTGTTGGGTGGAGCAGGGCCCAAGTGCTGAGAGGGCTGCCTCAAAATTCAGCCTCCCTCCCTCTGGGCCAGACAGTAGGGATCGGCGGCAGAGAGAGCCCTGGGTGAGAATCAGATCTGCAGAGTTGCATGAGAGAGACTGGCCAGGGATCCGCCAGAGAAGAGGCCCAGCCAACAGCCTTGGGTGGTCCTGAGAGGACATGTGTATCCCCCGCGCCCCAGGGCTGGCAGAGGAGAAACAGAGTGCTCCGTCCGGGAGCACAGCAAGACACAGTGAGTTTGTCAGCTGGATGTGGGCCTTGGGGAGGATGATTTCTGCAAGAAGACAGAGGAAGGGAAGACTGCACCTGAGGGAGTCCAGCAACCAGGAAGGAAACGCCCGGGCTGCGCTGGGAGCCACAGGAGGAGACCAACTGACTACAACCTGCAAGCTGACAGGAAAAAGAACACAAAACAATAGGAACACTTTTTTAAAAAATCAGATGAAAAATAAAATTCTTTCCTAAATGAGGAAACATGATTTTAGATTTAAAGTGAATTGGAGAAGGGAATGGAAATTTGGGAGAACCAAGTGGAAGCGACAATGCAAAACCCAAAGCAAAAATGTACAAGAGAAATGGCATAGGGAAAAATAAGTGTCTGCGAGGAGAGGGGTCTAGGAGATGTAATTCATGAATAATAAAAATAAGCATTAATATCCTAGAAGGAAAAAAAGCACACATGGAAGAGAAGCAATCATTTTTAAAATAAGAAGGCAAACTTTCCATGGTTTGAAGAATAACTTGGGTTCGCAGATTGGAAGGCTCCTTGAGTTCCAGGCAGGAAGGATGGAAAAAGACACACAACAAGGCAGAACCTGGGAAGACTCCTAAATTCCATGATTAAAGGGAAAAGTCATACAAGCTGCCTGGAGAAAACAAGTCGCACAAAAGTAGGAGAATTAGACCAAAACCAGTGCTCTAAGGCAGTGTGAATCACCTCCCCAGTCCACAGAGAGAAAGCCATCCTGTACCAGCTGGGCTGCCATTCCCTACCCAGGGAAGAAAAATCCAAAGGGCCAGAGAATCTCCATACATGAGGAAAATAAGGAAAGACAGGAATCTAATCAGGCAATAAATGAATCAGGTTGTAGACATGGGAAATGAAGAAAAGGGGAAGCCATGGTGAGCCACAAAAGCCACAGATCTTTGTGCGGTTAAATTAGCTCCCAGTGGATAGAGATGAGACAGTGCTATGGTTTGAATGTCCCCTCAAAGACTGGCACTGATCCAGGCATGGTGGTGTAGCCTTCTAACATCAGCTATTTGGAAGGCTGAGGCAGGAGGATCACAAGTTCAAGGCTGGCCTAGGCAACTAATTGAGAGCCTGTCTCAAAATTTTTAAAAAGTCTAGTAGAGTAGCTCAATGGTAGAGCTCTTGCCCAGCATGTGTGAGGTTATGGGACCAATCTCCCAAGTACTGAAAAAAATTCATGTTGAAATTTAATTGCCACTGTGACAGTATTAAGAGGTGGAACTAGCTAAATGGTGGTGCACATCTATAATCCCAGCACTCTAGGAGATTGAGGCAAGAGGATTCCAAATTTGAACCCAGCCTGGGCATTTTAGTAAGATCCTGTCTCAGAATGAAAAATTTTGAAAAGGCTGGGGACGTAGCTCAGGGCAAAAGCCCTAGGTTTAATCCCCAGTGCCACACACACGCACGCATGCGCGCACACACACACGCACACACACACACACACACACACACACACACACAGAGGTGGAACCTTTAAAGGTGATTAAATCATGGGGTGGGGATATGAATGGATTAAGGCCATCATCACAGCACTGGGTAAATTCTAATCAACCCCCCCCCACCGTGTCCTTCTACTGTAACAGCAAGAAAGTTAAAGGATGTCACCCATTGTGGCCCCTCGATCTTGGACTTCCAAGCCTCCAGAAATGTGAGTCAAATGACCTTTTATGTATAATTTACATAGTCTGTAGTATTCTGTTATCACAGCAAAAAGGGGACCAAGACAGATGGAACATGTAACATAAACACTAAACAAGGATTTTCTTTTGAACAGGAGAGATGCAATAAAAAGCATTGCTAACCTTCAACTAAATGTGCTAAATGTTCTTGGCAAAATGTAGTTGAAAAGGAGAGAGGGGGCTAGCAAAAGCATTTTAGTATCTTTTATTGGCTGGGGAGGAGAAATAAAGGAAGAGCCCCTTGGTGGGAGGAATTAATTGGTACCTAGTTACCATGGACGTTTTTTCATTATTAAACCCAGAAAAGGCAAAGTCAGTCCTGAAGGAAAACAGCATGTAGCGGAGCTTCCAAAAGAAGAAGGGGAAAAGATGATGGGCATCTATTGTCAGTTGTTCCATCTCTTCTTTTTTTTTTTTTTTTTGACCTTTCATTATGGAAACTTCTAAACACATAGTACAAAAGAGGAAATAGCACAGTAAATCTCCATGGACCCAACACCAGGGTCCAATGACTACATTTTTAAAAACGGGATATTGATGGTCATAAAACCCTGTAATATTTCTGGTTTTGGTTTCCCTAACAATTTCGTTTAGAATGTGCACAACATTCATGCAGAGAAGCACTTTATAACATCAACCCGCACTCTGGTGAGAGCTAATCTTCCCAAGAGAACTAACCCAGTCCTGGAGATGTTAATCATTCTGACAGGCCCCACCACCCAACACCACTACACTAGCAACTGAGTTTGAGCAGGAGCGGGTGAGGACAAAAGTGTAGCAGCCATGAAGCAAACAGCAGTGTGGTGATCCATAATTTACATACCTGGTTTCTGGTAGCTTTTGAAGGCCCTGTCATGATTCTGCTGATTCTAAATTTATTTCCCACTAGGAACCTGGTCATGAGAACATTGATCCTTCCCTCCCTCTCCCTCCAGGTTCTCCCCATAAGCCATGTTTTTGTCTCCACCCTAAAGCTGCAGGGTGCTGTGGATTGTGGGGAGTCACTGGGTCCTTGCAGCCTAGCTGCCACTGCGGATGCTGGGGTGTAGCCCCTCTTCAAACTCATCTCTTGCAGCCATCATCTAGCTAGCCCTTCATTCCCACCCCAAATCTCAGGAGAAAACCTCACCTCCCATTTAGCATAAGAAGCAAAGGCCATTTCTACTTCCTGCTACCCCTGCAACCCCTACCACACCCGGCCGCCTCTGCTTCCCAGCCCTGCTGGCCCTCGTCCTTCTCCTACTCTTGTCCCTTGGGCCCAGGGTCCTTCCTTCCAAGGCCTGGCCTCCCTCTCTTTGGCTCCATCCCCTCTGCCTAGAAACATCTCAGCTCTTCCATCCTGGCATCCCCACCCTTCTCGGACCACACTCATTCCCATTCACCTGCCTTTGACTTTGTCCCTCCCTCCTCCCTCCTCAGCCTCCACTCTGCTCCTTGATCCCTGTACCCCTCTTCACCCTGACTCGGCCCAACATGGCGCAGGCAGAGGGGACCACTGCTTCCCTCTGGGCATCCAGGTCCTCACTTGTGGCCTCTTTGAATTTCTGAGAAATCTCTCCCTTCTCTTGGTTCTCTGTGTCTGTCTGTCTGTCTGTCTGTCTGTCTCCCCAACCACACTTGCCAACCCCAACAGCCCTCCTCCTGCTTCTTTGACCACATCTTCCTGATCTCCTTCACAGACCCTGTTCCTTAGTTTTTACCTTTAATGTCCCCAGCTTTCTTCTTACACCACACAGACTTTTTTTGGGAGACTTCTTTGTTCTCCTCATCTTAACTTTTGCCACTGAGTTTAGTTTCTCCTCAATTTCAGATAAATGAGTGGTACAGGTTTTGGATATTCATTTTGTTTCAGTTATGAAAACTTTTTTATTCGTCTCTATCTTCCATTGCATTAGAAATCCCTGAGTCCTGCTCTTCCGAAGAGGGCAACCCTCCCCACAGGGTAATGGAGGCATCTGCCTGCTCTCGCCAGGAAGGCCGCCTGACTGGCACACATGTACCTAACATCAAAGCCCTCAAGGTAAGGAACTCCAGTTTCTCTGTTGCTGACAGTTGAGGCTTGAAGAGTACTCAAGGTTCTTTCTGATTATAGGAAGAGAAGAATGAGGTTTGGGGGAGAGGAGAGGGAGGGTCCCTAGGAAGGAAGCTTGGAGAGTACCACGAGAGAGGCTGGGAGGAAGGGATGGGGTAAGGGAACTCTCCAGAAACCCAAAGCTGAAAGGGCGGGCAGTGGACGGCAGTTGCTGTGAGGTGCCAGGCCAGTGGCACAAGGAGGCACCGTCTCGGGGGCAGCAGCCAGCATCCTCATGCCTTCTGACTAGATCTTCACGAGTTATCTAGAAAGAAGGAGGGAGGTCACCAGACCATCAGCCAACAACTCACCTATGCTCCAGTGGGACCCTGGACACCAGTGAGATGTGGAGTGGGCCTCCTGTCTTCCACTAGAGCACTGTGTCAAGCCCACCCAAGCACACACCAGAGGGAAGAAGCAGCAGACAAATGAAACCCCCAGCTATGGACATATCCTCTTGCCCGCAGAAAGCCTCCTCCTCTAGGTTAATCCACAGATAGCCTCTAACTCAACCTGACTTCCCTCCAAACGTGTGCCACCCCTCTTTCTTCACCTCAGCAAAAGGGACCCCCAAGTCAGAAACCAGGAGTCATCCTGGAAACCCTCACAAGTTACCAGGCTTCCTAATCTCTCTGGATGCTTTCTGCCTCCTTCCGTCCTCTCTGATGTGCAGAGGCCCTGCCTTGCGGCATGGGCACCCACGCCTCCCAGTATGGGCTCCCAACTAGCACAGCAGCTGCTCGTCTCATTCTCTCCTCACACCTGCTCCAAGACTCCATGGTGGGTGGCTGGTTGGGCAGCAGGGCCTTTCATGAGGCCAGAGACCAGGCCGGGAGTATAGGGCAACATGGGTGGGATGAAACACAGGCAGGGAGGAAGATGCTGGAGTCCCAGCACAGCCCCCAGGCCAGAGGAGAGAAGAGAAGCATCAAGTCCCACCCGTGAGAGCCTCCTGTCCACTCCTGCCCAAAGAAACTGGGGCCACCAGCCAATGCCGGCAAGGCCAGGAATGTGGGAGCTCTGCTGCAGAGGCTTAACCTGAGGAAGGTCCCAGAGGTCACATGGTGGGTGGCAAGAGCGGGTGGGTAGGACCTGGGCTGAAGAAGAAGGCTCGGCTGCCAGAGGATGGGGGCCAGAGTAGCCAGGCCCTGGCAGCGAGCCCTTTTGAGTAGATGCCAAATATATCGTCTAGCCTGAAGCATGCGACAGTAGCTGGGGCCCCGCCAGGGTTGGGCCCACAACTCTGACCTTAGCCCTGACCCTTCTCTAGCCAGCTCACTGAAGCCTGGCAGCTCTCCCTCCAGAACGCCCAGCCTCTCCGTCTCCAGCAGCTCCTGCTGGGATCCCAGCACCGGCTGGCCTAAAGCACCCTCCTCGTGGCTACAGAGTGACCTGTGTAAAACCCACAGTTCATCCATTCATCCGTCATGGGCAGGAAATGGCCTCATATCCAGGACTTCCAGACTGGAGGCAGCACAAGGACAGACATGGGTAGTCGCATGTAGGAAGTGGTCTTGAGTGGATTCACAGGGGCTAAAAACCAGGCACGTCCGTGCACCACTTCCCCAGCATCCCCAGTTCTCAGCCTGCCTACGATCCTCCCCAGGCGGCAGTAACCCTGCCTAATCCCTTCCTCTGGCTGGAGCGCGTTCCCTCACCCAGACCCCCTCTGTCTTGAGGCAGGCCCCTTCTGCCTCTTCCTGGGACTGCTCCCAACTCTCATCCACCTTTGCCCCTCCCAGGCTTGCACCTTGAGGCCAGCTTGTCTGCACTTCCTGCACCAAGAAGGTGCCTAGCAAATGTCGCAGCAAATTAAGAAGTCACAGCAGAGCAGGTCTGTGATAAGGACAGTGTCTGGGTGAAGGTCAGGTTCCCTGTCCAAGCAGGAGCTTTCCATGGCAACTACTTGCCCTTCCCCCTCCCTGTAGGGTATCCCGTTTTGGCCTCTCTGTACCCACCCACCACATGCCTGCACCATCGCCTCTGCCACCAGCAGGTAATCCTGTGTGGTTTTCACTCCAGTGCCTGTGACCAGAAGGGTTAGAGGAGAGTGGGCGGGAGCCCTCCCCACGGCCTGCCACGCACACACTCCCACCTCAGGGCCTGGGCAGCTCTGCTGCTCCTGCAGTCTCCCCCCATCCCTGGCCTAGACAGTCCCTGACGCCAGCCCCTCCAGCAGGGAGCAGCTCCAGCCCCCACTGGAATCACACCAACTGTGCCACACGCCCTTGTCAGCAAGGCCTTCCCAAGGCCTCCCAGTCAAGGTTCAGCCTGGCTCTGGCTGTAGCGGGCACAGGGAATGAAGACCCCAGTCCTAGACCCTGCATTTGAACACATGGGCCACCCCTACTCCAGGCCTGCTGTTTTGTGCCCCCCTCTGCCTGGCACCTTCCAGACGCCTTCCCACACCCACAGCCTCCAAATCAGCCACCGGCCCTTTGCTCTGAAAGCCCTGTTCCCCACCCTGAGTCCCTCCTGGTGGCCTGGTGGCTGACAGTTGCAGTGGCTGCCTCACTGGTCCCCCCACTCCTGTACCTACCCCATGCAACAGCAGCCACAGGAAGTTTTTCAGGCAGTTCTGCATTCAAAACATACTGTGCATACTCTTCGCTGAGGGATTCAAGGCCCCTCTTGTCTGTCTCCTGCCAACCTCTGCTGGGTTTATGACCACCTAGTGCTCTGAAGTCTTCTCCAAACACACCAGGCTCTCTTTCGCCTCCAGGCCATGCCTGCTCCAGTCTGGAGGGGCCTGTCTCATCACACACCCTCTGACTCTTTCCCCAAGCTCAGGTACCTAGCCTGTCTGTCCTCTGAGGGCACACACCATCCTGTGGTCCCTTGTATTATGTTCGCTGACCCCTTTGCTTGCAGGTCTGCCTCCCTGTCTGGGGCAGAAGTGAAGCCTGAGACAGGGACCTGGGTTCAGGAGATTTATTAAGGGCAAGGGCAGCTCTCAGGGAAATGAATAGGGGAGAGGCAGGCAGGAGACAAAAGGCACATGGGGGAATGAATGTCAGGTAATGTTTAGCCAGAGCCTGATCCAAGGGCTCCTCAACATAAACCACACTGCTGAGCTGTCCCCTGGGGTGAGGAAGGAGCCTTTGTGTCCCTGTACCAGCCAGTCATGGGATGGGGCGGGAGGTTTATAACTTTGCAAGGTTGGTGGCTATCATCAGCCAGGGCGATTTACAGCGCAAGAGGCAGCTATGAACAGCAGTAGTTATCACACCTACAGTGAATGACAGGCGAGGTTGCTGGCCAGATAAAGGTGGTCTGGGCTGTGTACCCGCAGTTCCCTGTTGAGGAATACCTCCAACACATTTCTGAATGGGTGAGAAGTATGTGGTCTCCTGGCTCACCTAACACCGGCATCCCCCAGACTCACAGTTACATGTACTGCCCTGAGTAAAGGTCCTGCCCATAGCCAGAAGGGACACAGTTGCCACTGTAGGGACCAGAAGGGAACCTGGACATCCAATCTCCAGGGAAAGCCTCTATGCTGAATCCTACCCTACTCACTGAACATCTGCTATGTCCCTGACCATGTAGATGGGAGCTTTAGCCAAAGGTCTCATCTACTCCTTTTAATACCCAGCTTACAGATAGAAAAACAGGCTCAGAGGAGTGACAGGACTCCAGGTAGGTCGCACAACTTATAAGTGGAAGATTCGGGCTTCAGACCAGTCTGAATGACTCCCGGCCTGGTTTCTACCCCCAAGTCATGGAGGATCTGGTAGCTCAGCCGTTTCTTCTCACTGTAAGAGGCTGGCGAGTCCAGGGTGATCTCTCTGCTCCGCAACTGGGCTCAGCTAAACTCAGAATCCCCAAGGGCCACGTCTGGCATTTGCTGTAGTTGGGAGGCCCACACATATATTTTGCATATAATTTGCATCATGGTTGCATCTGGTTTGCATATGTCCACACTGAGAACCCATCAGCACTGCACAATTTTAAAAACTGCCTCTAAGCCACTCTCACTCAATGGAAGTCCGTTGGAGCTTTCTACAGTCCAAGCCTCTGTGAGTTCTGAACTCTCCGGACCTCCTCTCCAGACTGCACCTCTGCCTGCCCATTCCAGGGTTCTGGACAAGCCACGCTTTGGTCCAGGTGGAAGAAGGTTACTGAAAATGCCTACCTTAGAAACTCATGTGGATTTGACAGTTACCTTTTTGGCTGGCGCACTTGTATAAAAATACTGAGTGTGCTTTGAGCATGCTGGGATTGGAGACAGTCTTGCTGCACAGAACTTCCAAAGGTGGCCCCATGGGCAAGGAGGCCCAGGTGTGTACTTTTACAAAAAGGAGACTGGTAAGGGGTGGCAAACAGGGACAAGGGGCTGGACAATGTCTGGAGCCTGTACCTTAGGGCAGGTGGCACCACCAGTGGGCTTGGGGGGAGCAAACCCTGTGTTTCTCTGAGCAGCAGGGGGCTCATCTGCCAGAAAGCTGGCAGATCTAGTGCTTTCTATTTCTGTCTCTTTAGGAGAACTACATTCCATAAAGCTGTGTGTGGCTTTCGATGATCTTGTGTGCTGAGTCCTGGATAAAAGAGGAGAGACATAGTCCAGGTGAAGTGGAAGGAGCCTGGAGAGGGAAGTAGAACCTGAATTCTGAGCAGCGTGGCAGCAGGGACGGGGCACCCCAGGCGCATGAGATGTCAAGTATCATGTCTCCCCACTGTGCCAGTGATAGACTCTAAATGCAAGTCTTTACTCTCACGTCTATGCAGGATGGTTGTGTCATTCTGAGAGCATCCTCCAATCTTCCTAAGGAGAGAGATAGTACATCTCTCACAAGGGGCAGTGAAGACAGTGAAAGTATGTGTATGCATGTGTGCACACGAGTGATAACGGAGGGCGATGGGCCAGACTGTTCCGTGTGTGGCCCCTTCGCCTAGCCGTATCCAGGTGGAGAAACTCCAGTCTAAGGCAGGGAGAACACGACTGTCTGCCTCCCTCCCCTGACACTGGCCTCCCCAGGTTTCCTGTCTGGCAGATGCGAAGTGGCCTCATCATCCAAGGCGCGACCCCAGGCTCTGGCTGCATCCAGCCAAGGCCCTGAGCATCTCCCTGTGCTGACATCCTCTGCCTCCACCAGGATGGGGCCCAGGCCCTGGCTCCCCAAACTGTTCCAATTAAAGAGGGAGCATGGTTTTGATGTCAGCCACCTGGGAAAGGGGGAGATAGAGTCTAGCTGTCCTTCTAGCCCCTGTTACATGGACATTTCCCACTTCAAGCAGGGTCTAGCCTCCTTCCTGTGAGTTGTGGGCCCCACATCTGGGCCTGGGGAAGGGAGTGAAAGGAAGGGGTGGGACCCCTTGGAAAAAGATCACAGCTGCTGGGGTGGGGGAGATTTCTTCCAGAGTGAGCTGGGCGGTGCTGCCAAGCAGTCAGAGACCAGCCTCTGGAGAGGACCCAGGCTCTCTTCATTTCTCCCTCAGATATATCTGTCTGAGAACCAGAAAGTCAATGGTTACAAGATCAAGAACATGTTATGGATACCATGTATCTGCCCCCAGCAAAATGACTCATAACATCTCTGTTAAAGGTAATAGAACATTCCAAGGGGGTGTAGGGAGGGTGCAAGACTGTTTTAAGCATCATTTACTTGCCTGATCCATTCTAACTAGGGCAAATGGTAGATTATTGGAAGCAGACAGGGAAAGTCATGGCTTGTCACCAAATAACTATATATTTCAGCCCCCTGTCTCAGCCTTCCTCTCCCCTGCTAACTCTCCTTCTGGGGGCCCTGTAACCCCTGCAGAGTTATTGCTGCAGCATGTCATGGTGTGTCCTCTCACTACCCTCAAAGGCTCCTCCTCCCCAATTCATATCCACTGGAATCCCAGAATGTGACCTTACTTGGAAATAGAGTCTTTACCAATATAATTACTTAAGATAAAGTTATTTTGGGCCCTAAATTCAATGACTGCTGTTCCTATAAGAGAAGAGAACACACAATCACAGAGGAAAAAAAAAAAAGTGAAGGTGGCCATGTGAAAAAAGCAGAGATTAGAGTGATACAGGTACAAGCCAAAGAAGTCCAAAGATGGCCAGTAACCCCCAGAAGCTGGGAGAGGCAAGAAGATTCCCCCCTAGGGTCTTTGAAGGGAATATGGCCCAGCCGATACCTTGATTCTGACTTATATATCTTCCAGAATTGGGGGATGTTACATTTCTGTTGTTTTAAACCTCTGAATTTGTGGTCATTACAACAACCTTGGGAAATTAACGAAATCCACACCTTGAAGCTGGATTCCCTTCGGCCTCTGTTCTACAGTTCCAAAGCACAGGAGGGAGGAGGGTCAGTCTAACTTTGATCAGGTATCTCTCCCCAGGTATGCATAAACCGCTGAAGCTGGAAGAGGGACAGGGCATGAATATGGGCTTCAGAGCTGCCCCTTCCAGGGTCCTTGATACCATCATTTTACCCAAAAGCTGTTTATTTGTATCTCAGAGTTGTTTTAGGAAGGTCTCTCCAGGCAGACCCAGGAGTCCTGTGTATTCTGTATACCACCCAGCCACTTGTGTGAAGACACATGGCTGTGGTCACCTGTGTAGATGAGACCAAGACATGAAGAAGTGCCACTCTGTTCAGTGACAGAATCAGGATTCAAAAGGCACCTTGAAGATTAGAAAGTTAACAAGATCATGTCGAATAAGGATGACGACAAAGGCCAACTCTTGGATTTTAAGAGTCAGTTTCAAAAACGAAATATGAAGAAAGCCTGGCTTAACACAGCCAAGACCTGAAGGTTTTCTTCTACCAGATGCTAGTAATAAATCGGAACCAGAGCCCAGGAGGAGCAGCAGAGCATTCTCGTCTGAGCTGGACAGGTGATGGGCGTTTGCCTCCCATACAGAGACAGAGGCCGAGAAGCACTGATCCTGTCAGAGAAGCAGAGTGGGCGGTGTGGCCACCAAACTGGGCTGCACAGGTTGGTGGGGAGAGCAATCTACAAAGTTAGCAGATCCCGCCCGCACCCCTAAACCACGATGAGCAAAGGCTGAGGCAGCCAGCCAAAAGGGACAGTCTCAGGTCAATTCCGAGAAGATGACTGGGGATGTGGTACTGGTGCGCCCCTAGACATGATCATCTAGGCCCGCAGACTTTCAAGACCAGAGTGTATTGATGGTGGGCTTTACCCTGAGAGCCCCTTGCTAGCCCCAGGGATCAGCATCTCTGCCTCACCGCCGTATCTGTGAACAAGCGAGGTAGTATCTGGGCGTGTCTGGGAGGCCTCCGAGGGCGCGGCGGCTTGAGCTCGCCACCCGCGGGCTGTTCCCTTAACTCTTGCTTGCAGGCGGCCCCTTGGGCGCCAGCTCGGAGCTGGGGCGAGGGGCTGGCGGTGGAGGAGGGGGCTGGCGGAGGAGAGCGGCGCGGGCCCAAGTTTATGCTAATCCGCGCAGAGCCCGCCTCCCGCCTCCCCTCTGCGGCCCCAGCCACGAGCAGCGCCGGCCACTCGGCGGGACGCAGCCACTGCGAAGCGCCAGGCGGCCAAGTGAGCGAGCTCCGGGGGCCGCGAGTGGCGGTGGGACCCCGCCAGCGAGCGGAGGTGGCGGCGCGGCGGGCACACGCCCGCGGGGGCCACCACCCCGGGCCAGGTGAAGACGCGGTGGCCGCGATGGGTCGCCGCCGCCTGCAGGTCTGGCTGTGCGCCGTCGCGGCGCTGCTCTCGGGGGCGCAGGGCAAGGGCACGCCGCTCCTCGCGCGGCCCGTCCCTCCGGGCGCCTCCCGCTACAGCCTCTACACGACGGGATGGCGCCCCCGGCTGCGCCCGGGGCCGCACAAGTAAGCGCGCGGGCCGTGCGGCGGCGGGAAGCGGGAGGGGTGGGGCTCGCGCCGCGCCGCTCCCACCTGCCCGGACCCTCGTGGGTCAACGAGGCCCGGGACACCTGGGGCCGCGGCGTGGAAGGGGCGGCGCCCCGGTCCGAGCCCTTGCGGGGCAAGCGCGCCAGGCTCCAGGAGGCTGCGGGGCTGGTGAAGAAAACCAAGCCGAGGAGGCCTGGCGCGGCGGCTGGGATCCTGGCAGTGCCCGCGGAAACCTTTCCAGAGAAGTAACATTTTCCAGCTGCGCTGAGTGCAAACTGTGGGTGCAGTGGACCAGGTGGAGGGAGCGGAGCAGGGGCTTCCCTGTGCTGCTTAGGCCTCCCTTCTCTCCTCTGCCATCTCCGGTGGGAGACCTCTGCACCCCCTCCTGAGGAGACCCTCACCCCAGCCACCCCTTGGGAGCCCCGACGTGGCTGGGCCACAGAGCTGGTGGCGGCTCCGGAGTACTGGTCTGGTGTTCTAGAAGCGGCAGGCGGCCTCAGTAGTCAGCTCATGCCCGAATCTGAACTCTAGTTAATTTGAGAGGTATTGTAGGAGAGGGTTCAGTCCATAGTAACACGCAGTGCAATGCGTTAGGGTGCATCAGACAGAGGAGGCTTCCTGGAGGAGGCGGCACAAGACCTGGTCTGAGTAAGAAAAAACCACATCAGAGCAGAAAAGAGGAGCAGCCTGGTCTCAGAGGATCCGCTAAATTGGTACCTCAGAACCTTCAAAAGCAAAGATAAGGCATCTGGAACTGGGGAAGGAGGTGGCAAGCACTTGAGGGAGAACTGGGTGGTCTCTCCCCCAGTCAGGGAGGACAACCACACCAGGGTCCTAGTTTGGTATGGTGCCGAGACCAGTGGCACACACTGAGTATGCAAGGATTACAGTGTCAGCAGTGGAGCTGGGCCTGGCCGGGAATAGGACTCCAGCAAGGGCCCTGACTTTCAGGGACAAGGAGAACAGACAAAAGAAGTGGGAGTCTGGTCCCCTGCTGAGACCAGCAGGTAGGGGGATGTGGGTGGAGGCCTCAGTGGGCCTGCTCAGGCCAGATGTTTCAGACAGCCGCTTTGCTTTGTAGGGCCCTCTGTGCCTACGTTGTGCACAGAAACGTGACCTGCGTCCTACAGGAGGGAGCAGAGAGCTACATAAAGGCTGAGTACCGGCAATGTGGATGGGGGCCCAAGTGCCCCTGGACTGTCACGTGAGTGCACCCCCCTCCCACCCACTTGAGAGTCCTGTGCATAAGCCCCATTTTTGCTTTCAGCTGAAGCAAAGCCACTTCTGCTGCAGCTTCAGAACTCACCAGCACTCCAGAGAGCTCACCTAAGCCCAAGTCTGCCAGGGCCCCCTGGGTTTTGAAGTTGTGGCAGAGCATCACCCACGGAGACAGAAGGAACTTGAAAACCACAGAGGGATGAGGGGAATGTGGCAAGGGAAGAAATAGCACCCGGCTAGGAGGAAGGGACAGAGGCAGAAGGTGGGGGAGGGAGGGAAGCAAGGGCCACTCAGGCACTGGTTGATGTTGTGAGGAGGCCAAGGCAGATCCAGAGAGGTCTGTGGTGACCATGAGAAGGTAGCCTAAGGGTGAGGGGTAGAAGCCAGAGTACTGGGGCAGACAGCGGGGGAGGGGATGTTGCACAGAGATGTGATACACAGGTTTGCACTTGCAGAGGTCCAAGTGTGCGTCTGGAAACCAATCTGTTCTCTAGTATGTCAGTGGGTTAACCGGTGAGGAGAGTCCCCAGTGAGCTCTGCTTGCACTTTTTAGGTCTTCCTTCCCTGCTAAAAATCAGAGGTGCCCTCCCACAAGCCTGTAACCAGAGCTGGATTCCTGGAGTAGGCTAGAGAAAAGTGGAAGGAACTACAGAGGACTAGTGGGAGGGACCACCAGCCTCAGCTCCAGGGCAACCCTCCTTCCCATCCACCTGGGGAGGGTGTGGGGCTTTGTTCTCTAAGGTACTACTTGGAGCCCAAGTGGAATTTCTTGTGGCATCATGAACTAAACAGGGTCCACATGGTCTTGGAAGGCTTGGACCTAAATCCTTGCTAGGCTTCTTCCCAAACAAACAGGATGGATGGGGCGTCTACCCGGATCCTCTCCTCAGAGGCCTCAAAGCCCCTGGAAGGCCTGCCCCTCCTCACTACTCTGTCACCTTCAGCACCAAAAAAGAAAAACTCTTGGGGTGGTGTGGAGGCGGGGAAAGAAAAAAACTTTATGCAGGTGTCTGAGGGTGACCCCAAATGCCAGCTAAGGGACAGGACTCTCCACCTAGAGGTATAAGATCCTGCTATCTTGCTTCCCTGGCCCAGGTACCGCACAGTGCTTAGACCCAAATACAAGGTTGGCTACAAGACAGTGACAGACCTCACCTGGCGTTGCTGCCCTGGCCTCACTGGAGAAAGCTGCCCTGAGCACCTCGTGGATCACGGGGCCACCCCACCCTGGCTGAATACTGAACCCCAGATTCCCTCAGGGCAGGTGGACTCAGGTCCCAGGCCCCCTCCTTATACCCAAGCGGCCCCCCGCCCCCATGGTGAGTCTGACTCCAGATACCCTCCAAGGTGACCAGGTTTCTTGGGCCCGGTGACAGGGATGGGAAGGAGCCTGGCCCGGGCTCCTGAGGTCTGGCAGGGTTGGGGAGGGCGTGTCTCACATTGAGTATGCAAGTGGGAAGTTGCGCCCAGTGAGAATGTAGGCCTAGAACTGGAAGCCTCTCAGGTGGCATGGCAGCACAATACCCTGAGAGAGCCAGGCCAGTGATACTCCGGGGATCTTTCCTCCTCTTTTCCAGGAAGGAAAGGTCTAGGGCTGTTTGGTGAACGTGTGGAACGCCTGGAGGGTGATGTCCAGCGCCTGGCACAAGCATATAGTACTCTCAGTGGCCTGGTGGCCAGCCACGAGGACCCCAGCAGGCTAACTGGGGACTCCAGGACTCCTGCTGCCCCTGTGGGCTTTGGGGTCATCCCTGAGGGCCGTGTGGATCCAGGAGACAGAGCAGGAGGACCACTCGCACCTCCTCTGGGTGAGATCCTGAGCAAGGTAACAGAAGTGAGCAACACGCTGCAGACCAAGGTGCAGCTGCTGGATAAGGTGCACGGACTCGCCCTCGGCCACGAGGCCCACCTGCAGCGGCTGCGGGAAGCCCCGCCGTCCCCGCTGACTTCCCTGGCACTGCTGGAGGAATACGTGGACCAACGGCTACAGCGACTCTGGGGGAGCCTGCTGGATGGCTTCGAGCAGAAGCTGCAAGGTGTCCAGAGTGAGTGTGACCTGCGGGTGCAGGAGGTGCGGCGACAGTGTGAAGAGGGCCAGGCGGCCAGCCAGCGGCTACATCAGAGTCTTGATGGCCGGGAGCTGGCCCTGCGCCAGGAGCTCTCACAGCTAGGCACTCAGCTGCAAGGCCTGAGTATGGCTGGCGGGAGCAGTTGCTGCAGCCAGCTGTCCTTGATCAGTGCCCGTGTGGACAGCCTCGAGAAGAACCTGCAGGCAGTCGTGGAGGCCCACAGGGGCCCTGGCACCCCAGCCAGGGATAAGCTTGAGCATCTCTCTGCTGCCATGCTCGAGGGAGGTGTGGATGGGTTCCTTGAGGGCCTGGAGACCCTCAATGGGACAGAGAATGGAGTGAGGAGCTGCTGTCTAAGGATGGAGATGGGGGTCTGGGGTGTGGGCGGCTTCGGGTCCATGCTGGAAGAGCGTGTGCAGAACCTAGAGGAGCGCCTGGCAACATTAATTGGAGAGCTAAACCATGACAGTGTCCCACTGGGCAGGTCAGCACGGCCCCTCGTGCCAGCAGAGCTGGCTGTGCTAGAACAACGGCTGGTCTCCTTGGAGACCTCGTGCACTCCCAGTACCACTTCAGCCACCTTGGACAACCTTGCGTCAGAGGTGAAGGCCTGGCAGAGCCGGAGCGAGGCCCTCCTACACCAGGTGGCCAGCCACACAGCTCTGCTGCAGCAGCTCAATGGCACTGTGGCTGAAGTCCAGGGGCAGCTGGCAGAAGGGACAGGCAGCTCACTTCAAGGTGAAATCACTCTGCTGAAGGTCAACCTGAACTCAGTGAGCAAGTCACTCACAGGCCTCAGTGACTCTGTCAGCCAGTACTCGGATGCCTTCTTGGCTGCCAACACATCCCTGGATGAGCGGGAACGCAAGGTGGAGGCTGAAGTCCACGCCATCCAGGAGCAGGTCAGCAGCCAAGGCTCAAGGCTCCAGGCTGGCCACAGGCAAGTCCTGAACCTGCGGGGGGAGCTGGCGCATCTCAAGGCTGGTATGGCCAATGTGGCCAGGGGGCTGAGCCACTGCCAGGACACAGCCCAAGAACTTAAGCGTGCCGTGGGCCACTTTGACCAGCGGGTGGCCCAAGTGGAGGGCATGTGCAGGAGGCTCGGCCTGCTGGCTGCCAGCCTGGACAGCTTGCCCACCGAGCTGCTTAGATCCAGAGAAGGCCTGTGGAGCCACGTGGATCAGCTGAATCGCACACTAACCCAGCACACAGAGGACATCGCCCGCCTCCGAGATGACCTGCTGGACTGCCAGGCCCAGTTAGCTGAGCAGGCAAGGCTAGGGCAAGACAACTAGGCAGGCTGGACAGGATCCAAGCCCCAGCTCGCATCAACCCTGGGAACATCATCCCAGAGCCCAGTCCTACCCAGCCGTGCCTCTCAGCCTCCCCTGACCAGCCCAGCTGCCACTCCAGAGGCCACTGGACGAATGGTCTTAATCCAGCTTTGTACAGCTGTCCTGGTCATCGGTGCTGCACAAATTAGACAATCCAGGATAGTGATCAAGGCAAGGATGTCATGCATGAAGGCCAGGATGGACCCCAGAGAACACACATTCCATGGTCTACAACTTGCTTTTGTACAGACACATCAGAGTTAGCAACCGTGCAAATTCTCCATACCTGTTCTCAGACAGGCCTGTCCACAGCTCCCTTTGCCCACAAGGGGTAGTGTCAGCCTTGGAGATTTCTGTTCCCTTGTCCCTTGACTTCTACCCGTAGCCATCTGGATGAGGGTTCTGCAGGAAAGTGATGCGCACTGGAACTAGCCTAGCACCTGGCAGCTTCGTGGATGCTGTTTCTGAACCAAGGACCGGAAGCCACCAGAGGTTTCCAACTCCCCAAACATCCTTCGGGACTGAATGCAAGCACAGAGACCCAGCTTAGAGTTTTCTGTATTCTTTCTGATCCTCAAGTTGAGGGCTCAGGCAGCTATAGACTCCTAGAGGAAGAACTAGATCCAGGCATTCTGTTTGGAGACCCCTTCTTTTTTTCCTTTCCTTCCCCCAAAGACATTTCCAGGGCACTGGTTGGTCTTCTTCTTTCCAGTTAGGGAAAATCCTCCCCCGCCCCGAAGTCATACTCTCTCCTGAGTGTGGCTTTAGTGTATATCGAGGCCTAAAGGAAGCCAGACTCTGAGAAAGCCATGGTTGGAGGAAAAAGGATTCAGGCCTTACTTTTAGTACCCTGCCCGGATGATCACAAAGTGGTGACAAATTCAGGTATGAAACCATCAAGGCACAACTGGAAAATGCAAGTGTTCCTCAGGCCCACACCGTGCCCAGAGACTGACACCCACCTGTGCTGAGGCTCTTGCCTTGGTTGCCCTCACAGTGGCACAGGCCTCCTGTGCTGTCTGCAGGACCCCATACTCCTGCCTCCTGGTTTCTAGACATTCGGTGCTGTGCCCCCCACTCTGGCACTGTGGGAGGACAGCAGGTTCTGAATTAAAGCTTTCAGTGTCTAAAGGTGCTTTTTTTCACCAAAGGCAGTGTGAAGGGAGGCTGCAGGGGTGTCGCCTTACACCTCAGGCTAGAACTCACTCCGCAGCTGCACACTGCACTGACTGTCAGAGGCCAGGGCAAGGTGGTTAGCAAACACCACCTGCCATGGCCAGCTTTGGGGCTGAGTCCTCCAGGAAAGTGCTGAGAGGATCGGGGCAGTGGCCAGGCAGTGACGGGGCAAGCAGGAGTCATGTTCCCTCAGTCCTTGTGGGACCCCAGAGTTCCCCTGCCATGATGTCAGAGGGGCCCTGAAGCATCCAGACTTGGGGCCGATACCAGTGAGGGGAAGCAGTGATGCCTGGCTCAGGAGCCGTGGGCAGAGGCAGGGCTGTGGAAGAACTGCTTTGCAGAAGAGTATGGCTTGGGCACTGTGTTCTTTCTCAATACCACTCAGCCACACCCTGCTGCTGCACCACTTCCCTGTGCATACAGGCCTCACATCTCAGCAAGGCCTTCCTCTTCTCTGACCTGTTGAATTGAGGCCAAGTCCCAGTGGCAGGGGCAGGACAGACAGATACATCAAAGACAAACCCTGGAAATCCAGGGCCTTATACTCGCTATATCTTCAACCCCTTTTATTTTGAGACAAGGTCTTATCAAGTTGCCCAGGCTTGCAATCTTTCTGTCTCAGCTTCCCAAGTAGCTGGGATTACAGGCATGTGCCAGCATGCCCAGCAATGACATTTAATTGCTGGTCAAGCCCACACTGAGATCTAGAGCAGCTGCCATACACCCTTTGTCTGGAGAATGGGGGTCTCTGTGGCTATAAATTATTGTGTATCTGGGGGGAATCTGGGCACACCATGGCCCAGTTCAGTTGAAATGGAAGTTCAACTGTGTGACAGAATTTCAAAACAGAAAATCGTCCTCGAGTAGGGGAAACCTTTGGGCCTGGGTGGATGATAGCTGCACAGTGTACACGGTGGGCCATGCGCATCAAATCAGGACCCTCCTCTTCAGTGGGTCAGAAGCCTGTTGCACCTGGCTTCCAAGCCCCTGTACCTCCAGACACCCTGTGCGTCCAGACCAGGCCAACGGGGAGGAGCGTTGGGGCTGGCTCAGGCCAGGGCATCAAGGTCCACAGCAGGTAATGGCTCCCGCCAGTAGCAGAAGTTGCTGTATTCAGGGTTGATCAGGTCTGTGCTGGGGCCGCGGACCACGGGCGGGAAGAGAAGCTCAACTACCTCACCAAGCCGCTCATACCTACAGCCAGAACAGGGGCACTGAGAGCCTGAGCCATCGCCAGACCCTGACCTCTGCCACAGCAGGTGGGGACTCAGCATCCTGCCCAGGATCCTACCAGGAGAGGAGGTAAAATTGGGGCCCAGGGAGAGGCCAAGGCAGGGGATGTGGCAGGGCACAGGGGACATGTGGCGGGGTTTGGCCTCACGTGGATTTGTGGTTCTTCATGAGCTCCTGGATGAGTTCTCCCCGGGGGTTGACTGTGAAGATTCGCGATTCGGGTAGGCCTACCTGTCGATAGGCAGAGACATCCTGTGGGGAACAAGGAGAACATGGGTGGTGAAACAGACCACTGGGGGCTGGGAGGAGGGAGCTCAGCCCGTGGGGAGGGGCACACTCACATTGGGCCTGTTCCCAAAGGCAGCATAGAAGGGCTGTCCATGGGGCAGAAATAGCTGCTGGATGTCACTCAAGCAGGCGACCTTGAACACCTCTGGCTTCTTCTCAATCACCTCCCTGAAGCGGCCATGGCCACAGGCAGGGAAAGGGGCCAAGGAGGGGCAGGAACCAGAGGGGGCAGGATCAGGTGACCCGGCCCCAGCTTACACCCGGGAGCAAACACTAGCTAGGCTGGGCTGGCCATGCACCTGCCCCTCGCCACATGGGGTCTGGGCTTGTGCATGGGGTGGTTACCTGTGGAGGGCAGAGAAGAGGCTGCTGGGAGACAGCAGGATGGGGCCCTTGGGGAGGCCACAGCCACCCTCGCTCACCCACTGCAGGTACCCCTTGGTGAGGTCGGCCATGCCAATGGCCCGTGCTGAGCAGTACAGGAACTTGTAGCCATTTCTGGGGGAGGGGATGAGGGCCTAGAGTTACCAGAGACTAGCCGCTCCTACCCTACCCCTTGGCTTTGACCAGCCCAGCCCAATCCTGTGGTTCTGGCCTTCAAATCCACAGGGCCTTCCAGGGAGGGGAATTAAGGAGAATGGCAAGACCAGGTCTGAAAGAGATGGCCTCGTGGCTGATCCTGCTAGAAGAACCTCAGGCACATTCCTGAGCCCCAGTGGGTCAGGCATCCCCCCAGGCTGAGGCCAGCAGGCAGATGGCTCACAGAACGAAGGACCAGAAAGGTCTCAGTGCTGCACGGACCTGCCAGGCTGACTCGCTTGTGGCCCCTAACCCTGGCTTCCCAGGGCAGAGGTCAGGGTGTAAGAGGTAAGACATCCTATTATCTGCCTTCTTCTACTTGGGGGCCCTGCTTCCGTCCCAGCCCGGCACTCACAGGTGGATTTTGTGGTAGAGACTGGTGATGCCTTGGTGTGTCCAATCTTTCCCCAGCTGGGGCAGAATGTGACCCAGGGCATCCGACCTACAGTCGGAAAAGAAAGGGTCACTCTGAGGCTGCCCCTCCATGGGTGTGGCCCAGCTCCCAGCTCAGTCCCAGGGTGGCCTGGTGGGAAAAGAGGGCCTCCCACACTGTCCTCTGCCCCTCCACACACCCAACATGGAAGGAAGTGAGTCCCCAGCCCTCCCTGCCCTCCTCGTGGTCAGCAGGGCCTCACTTGGTGATGGTGCCATCGATGTCAGAGATGATCACCTTGTCGTCCCATTTCCACAGGTAGATGGTAGCCTTGCAGCGGCAGGTGCCCTGGTACTGGGTGGTCACGCTGAAGACCACATCATTGGCACCTTCATGCAGGTTCAGGTACCTCTGAGGCCAAGCAAGGGAGGAGGGGATCGTGATCTGCCACAGCCAGACACTGTCCTTCTCTTTCCACCCAGACTGCAGCCTGTGACCCTCACAGGCCTCTCACTCTCCTTGTCCTCCAGTTCAGAGGCCATTCCTAAAGGGTCTGAAGACAGCCACACACAGACCCACATGAGCAGAGGGTATCCGTTCTGATGTGGGCCCTGCACAGTGCTGGTATGGGAGCCCTGACCCCGTTTTACTCCCTTAGGATGTGAATCTCAGACAAGCCGCATCTGTGACTCCCTGCCCAGGTTTCCAGGGTGATCCCAAGGCTTGGGCTGTGTTTAGAGGGAGACACTCCACTCTGTGGATGGGGACTCTGTGGGATCGTCACAGGAAACCCCTACCTGGGGCTAGGGTACTTGACTCCATGTTCCCCATGGGCCATAAAGAAGGATCAGGGCAGCAGCTCTCTACCAAAGCCAGGTAACTTCCAGCCCTGGCTGACCTGAAGCAGGGGTGAGCCCAGAGTACCGCATCAACGGCAGCTGCTGTGTACCACTCTGGTCAGACCCTCCTGAACACGTCCCTGACCTTGGCGCCACACTCAAAAGGAAAACTTGTTCTTATTACAGGAGCTGCTGGTTACAAGCTTAGGGGACTCACAGTTTGGAGGATGGGGGTTCCTCACATCTGAGGGGCTGTTATACCAGCATTTGTTTCTTTTAGTATGGTTTCCGAGGGCATACCCAGAACCAGCTTGTTTACTGCAGGTAGACGTCTCAAAGCATTCGACAGAGAAATGCGTTGGTGTGGAAGAAGTGAGGCCCCTGTCCCTGCTGGTATTCAAGCAGGGGCTGTCAAGGAGCATGCCCAGAGGAGGGACTCTGGCCTTTGGTGACCTGTGCCTCAGCTTGGCCCTGAGAGACTGAGACAGAATTGGCTCACTCTTGCCAGGAGGTTCAACTCACCCCACATGCGCACACTTACAATCTGATCAGAAGAGAGGCGGAGGGACTTTTTGTAGGTAGGAACGTAGGCTGGAGTTGAGGGTGGTGGGGAGGGGGCCTCCAAGATCACAGGGCTGTCTGGGGCATCGTCGTCACTGCTCAGGACGCCCGTCTTCTCCCTGCAGGCAGTTCCACACTCAGGCCACCTCCCCAGCATAAGGGCCATCACTTGACCTAGATATTCACTCTCAGCCCAGGCCATGAGCAGCCTGGGGTTTGTCCTTGTCGCTCCATAGACTACCCTTCTCTCTGGGTGCCACCGTGGTGGGGGTGGCAGCCACTGGTGCTGGCTGGTAGTGTCCACGATGCAGGGCCTGCCCTGGAGATGCTTGCCTAAAACACCTAACATACATCCTGGACCTGATTCCTAGTCCCACTGCTGTGGACCCAGCCAGACCTTCCTCGGTCACCCTTGCTTGGTCATGTGGCTGGGTCACTTCAGAGGTGGAAAAAGGAAGCCAAGTCATTGATCCCTGTGAGCTGGGGAGAGAGAGGCCTCACCTCTTCTCAACATGGCAGCCTCTTGTCCAGGACAGGAGTCTGAGCACCTGTGACATCTGTGCCATTTCCTGGCTGAGGGACATTTATATATATATATATCTCTAGAGCTCAATTCTCCCAACTGTGCAGAACGGACATGTTTCAGGCAAAAGAAGGACTTGAGGAGTGACAAAGAACCACAGTGGAGAAGGGATCTGCCCCGCGTCCCCGGCTCCTGCCACAGACCTCCCAGGCTCCGGCGGCAGAGCCCTGCCGAGAGCTCCAACTCACCCCTGCTGCTCTGGGGCTGCGGCTTTCTCCCTCTGGACTCCGCGCTGTGGAGGAACATCCGTCAGCGGATTCTGCCTCCTGTCCCGTGCTTGCCCCGCCTCGTGTCCATGACCACCCACCTCCTCCGCTGGGAAATCCCTTCGTCGCCAGGAGAACCACCACCGCCCACCCTTCCGGGGCATCTTCTCCTTCTCCAGCTTGTCCACGGTGCTCTGTGGGCAGATGAAGGCCATGGCAGGTCTTTCTGCACCCCACAAATCAGCTTACTTTGCCCATGGGCGCCCCATGAGTCCAGGGCCAGGGCCAGCCTGAAAGCGATCCACTG
>PVJO010015204.1:0-22405 GCA_004026905.1 Hystrix cristata | reverse complement strand
CTTGTGAAAAATGGTGATTAGAACTGTGCTAGATGACCCCCAGAGAGAGCCCAGGCCAGGGCTACCTGAAAGAGACATCAGCATATCTACAGACGCACACTAGAGAGCCCTAGTTCAGGCAGACGTAGGCTTAGATACATCAGCCAGGATACCCCTTGTGCTGGAAACAGCCTGGGTGGGGTTCCTCAGGGGCCTCAAGCAGTAGGTCTGTCTGGGTGAGACAGGGAAAGCCAAGCAAAGGAGTGGCTGTCTTCCTTCTCAGAAGGTAGAATAGTGTCATATAAGGGAGGTACTAGCTGTCAACATCTGATTGGTAATGCTCTTCGGCATTACTATAGCCTAACCTATCCAAGAACAGAGAGGCATGCCAGGGTGTGGCCCCAGAAGGCTCCCAGAAAGGCAGAAGGGACAGGCACAGCAAGGCACTGTCCTCTGAGGGCTGGTGGCCAGGAGGGCTGGGTGGAACTTCAGGAAGAAAATGAGGAGGCTGAGTCCCCTCCCACCTCTGGGCATCTGTACATGCATTCCCTGCCCCAAACTGCTCAGGGCATACTCACCCTCCAGTCTGCCCAGGGGGCACTGGTTCAGCACCCTACCCCCCCTTGTAGGCTCTCACACCACCCCAGTCCTCTCCTTCCCAGCACTCAGCTGAATTTGATATTCATCTGGGTGATTTCTTTGACTATCTCCATTTTCTCAGAGGGTGCAACAGTTTCCGTTTGATTCATGACTGTCCCCAGTTGGGGGCTTGCACACAGTATGTACTCAACAAATGTGTGCTGATTAGGTTAGTAAGCACCCCTCAGCCCTGCCTGGAGGGGCTGTTTTAGGGGAAGTGAAAGGATGGGATCCCTGTCTCCTAAGCCTCATCTTTCAGATCCACAATCTTCCTGCTGGAGCATGTTCTAGTTTAGGCATCAGTTGGATGTTTATGACCCTCTGGTTTGTCCTGGGTTCCTTTGAAGTAAAATCCAAATCCAGTAGTATCCACCCATGGCCAGGAAACCAGGAAGGGTGGCACTTTGGACACATGAGATGGGACAGGGCTTGGGGACATCTGTCTCCCCTCTCAGAGTTGGTCTTGCAACTAACTACCAGCTGCAGGCCCCCAGGCCCATCTTTCCACCTGCTTGCTAAGGGCTTCTCAGTTCCAACTAGGGGCCCAGCATTGTTCTAACCATTACCTCGGGCAAGTTCTTCTGGAAGGCTTGCAGAGAAAGGATCATGGGGGCAGCCACGGCCCAGTTATAGTGCCTAGAGAGACAGGATGGGAGTTGAGGTTGCAGCGGGTGACTCTTTGGGCCACCAGCAGACCCAGCCTGCTACTTACTTCTCATTGATTTTCACCACTAGGTTTGGGTCATCCAGGAGCCCAGGGTTTTTGGTGAGATCCTGGTAGGTGACAACATGCTGGTTGAATTTCTCTGGGTACAAAGGCAGAGAATGAGGGATGAGGTTGGCACACCTGCTGTCACCTTGTAACTCCAGGCTCTCCACACTCTACCACATATCGCCTTCTAGTTGGTTCTTTGACCTGGCAGGGGTCCTACTTATCTGTGGTTTTTAGACCTGCCCGCACCCCAAGAATCACAAGATAAGTCACAGCTTCATAGCAAGCATTTGCTTCACAGGGACTTGGGAATGCCCGGCCTGTGCTGGCCAAGAGAGGACGGCAGGGAAGCTGGTCTAGCCTCATGTCTCCTCAGGAGGTCTTCCCTGCTGTCCCCAGGCCTTTGGGCTCCACACTAATCCTTGGAAAGGCTCCATTCCTGGTCAAACATACCCTGGGAGATGTTCCGACTGTCAGCCAGTCCACCACAGAGGGACAGTGCTATCGTGTCCCCTGAGTCTGGAATGGATTCTGGTACATCTTCAGGGTTGGGGTTCCCCAGAAGCTTCTGGCTGCAGGGTTCACTCCACCTCCTGGCTCCCAGCCCACAGTTGCTGGGGACAAAGGTGTTGACAGTGACATAAATACAAAGAAGAGGTGGGTTCCCGCTCCTCCCGGTCCCTTGACACTGGACCTTTGGCCCCATGGGCCTTGGCACCTAGCACCCAGCACCTCTGAGGGAAGTAAAGAGCTGCATTCTCAGAGTCCAGGGAGGACAAGTCATCCAGATAGATGTCACTGGGGCCCACGTGCTGGCTTTTCTTCAGCGAGCCTAAGGACAGAGGAGGGGCATCTGCTCAGTGGTATGAGCAGCACGTGTCCCCCTGCCTTTTGGCTCCCCCAAGCCAGTGTGGTCCAATAGAACTTTCTGCAGTGATAGAAATGTCCCACAGCTGCACTGTCCAATATGGTAGCCACTTAGCCATATGGGGCTATTAAAAACTCTTAAAATAGGGTTGGTGTGACAGAGAAACAAATATATAGTATTACATAATACTATAAAAATATATATATGTATATATAATATATATTAAATATATATATATATTTTATTTTTTAAACTGGGGATTGAACCCAGGACCTTCACACTGCCAGCCCTTTCTTAAAATTTTTTATTTTGTGACAGGGCCTCTCTAAGTTGCCTAGGCTGGGCTAAAACTTGTGAACCTCCTGTCTCAGCCTCTCAGAGTGGTGGAATCATTGGTGTGTACCACCATGCCTGGCTTGTTTAATTTTAAATAGCCACATATAAGCCAATGGCTACTGATTTGGATGGTGCAGCCCAAGTGCCTTCTACCACTCTCAGGTAAATCCCAGCTTGTGAGCCGGGAATGGTCCATCTCTTCTCACGTTCCAGACTTCTTATCACCACATTCTTCCCCTCCTCACTCAAGACTTACCAGCTGTCCTCAGTTCCTAGACAGGAAACTTCTCTCCTGCCTGGGAGCCCTGACTCATGCTGTTTCCTCTGCCTAGAATTCTCCTGTTCCTTACTTGGCCAGATCTTTATCATCTGTGACTTGGCTCCAACATCACCTGCTCAGAGAGGCCTTCCCTGATCACTTGATTTACATCCCCATTCCAACCAGTTGCTCTGTTCCCATGTGGCCCATGTCATGCTCTCCCTTGCTACACATGTGTTGTCTGTCTCCCTGGGTGGACTGTGAGCCCCATGACAGCGGGTGCTGAGCACAGCTCCTGATACAGTAGGTACTCGGAATGTACTTGAAGTTCCAGAGCCCACCCAGGGGATACCGTGAGGTCAGGAAGCCGTGTGAAAGGTCAGCCAGCACTCACCTTTCTCCTTGGAGACTTCCGGCTGCCCAGTGGAAACAGGGCCCTCCAGAGTGGCCCAGTTCCATGATTTAGAAGGAGGGAGGTTTGCATCCTTGGAGCTCTGAGCCTTTGTTTCTTCACCCTCTGGGGAGGGGTGAGAGGGATCCACCAGAGTTTTCCTCCAGGGGGACTCCATATCAGGCTGAAGCAGGTTAGCACTGTCCCCTGTTTGTGGGATTGGGAGTCCCAAAGGGCCCAGGCCGGCCACAGAGGAAGAAGAGGTGCTGAGTCCCCTCTGAAGAGGCATGGTTGCTCTGGTCCCACTTACAGGGACCACTGAGGACTCAGGCTGCTCGGCTTTGGCCACCTTCAGACAAATATGGAGAGATATGGGCTGGTGCAGGTCTGCCCTCCACGCCCCACAAAGCTTCAAGGAAGGTAGCCTGAGTCTCAGTCACTCCAACCCTACCCATAGGGGCCAGGGACCCCTAAAAGGCAGAAACTGGGGGTTACACAGAAGACCTTACCTTAGGCAGCCTCCCCCAGGCCCACTGCATGTGGGACTCAGCTCTCAAGGTACTGGATTCGGGAGCCCGCATCTCCAACTCTGAGTCGCTCTTAGGGAATATTAGCCCACCTGACAAGAGGCTGTAGCAAATATACTCAGAGACCTCCCTGTCCCAGACAGCCTACCCTTTGCCACCCAACCCAGCCCAAGAGGAAAATATCTGTGACGTATTTATGTCTGTGTTGAACCCAGGATATATGAAGAAATGTAAAGATGTAAACACTATACAAATACACAAAGAATACCTATGAATCAAAAATTAGACAATCTTGTGTAAGAAAAAAAGAAATGAGGGCAAGATGTGACTGCTGAATGGGTACAGGGTTTCCTTTGGGGGTGTCGAAAAGTTCTATGGTAGATGGAAACTAGATGGTAGTGGTGGCTGCATATCCTGAATGTACTTAACGCCACTGAATGGAATGCTTTGGCTTGATTCAAATGCTAAATTTTAGGTTATGTGTGTTTTACTGCAATTTTAAAAATTAGCAAAAGACTTGAACATTATGGAGAAATACAAATGGGCAGTAAACACATTAAAGGGATTCTATGGTGCACAGAGAGAGGCACTCTGAGTCCGGGTCTGGAGGCCCAGCCCACACGGGCACTTACCTGTCCTGGGGAAACCACTCGCCATCAGAGCAAGGGTAGATGTCTTTGGGCTGCGATGTGGACTCCCCTTCCAGCTGAGCACTGCTGGAGGAGCACAGGGAAATAGTTACCGACAGGGTAGCACACACAGGCGGAGCACGGGAGCCTAGACAGCAGCGGCTTGGGGAGGTGACACAACTAAAGCCCAGAGTCATACAGCATCCACAGAGGAACCCACACTTATACCCCCAGATTAGTGTCCCCACAACCACAGCCTCCACCAGGTTCCAGCACACCCTGGGGACTCTGGCTTCGGCCTTCCCCGAGGAGACAATTCACTCTCAGCTCCAGCTTCCAGCTCCTCAGAACTAGACTCAGTGGCTACTGCATCCTCCTTCCGCCTGGATTTCTTCCTTCGACGCTTCTTCCTCCGCCCCGTGATGACAAGGCCTTCCGGTTCACTGGTTGTGCCAAACTGGGAGTCTGAGGGGAAGCCAGACAGGCCCCCCCAAGGGATGGGTGAGGTGTACAGGCGGGGAGGCAGGTCCTCCTGTGGAGCAGACAGCAGCAGAGTTGAAGTGGGACGTCACCACTCACAGCCATCCTGAGCCCTACCTGAGACCCGGGCCCTGCAATAAACTCATTTAGGGCCAGGAAAGCACAGGTGGACACTGGGCAGAGGTAGCAGCAGCATGGTCTTGTAGCCACAGCTGATCACAATGTTCCCTAAGAGCATAAAGCAACCCCAACCCCAGGGAGCCACCCAGCCCTCAGCAGGTCAGGCAGAAGCACAGCGCTACCTCTGATCTCTTCCTCTACTCAAGTCTGTTACAAGTAGACACCAACTTCTTTAAGACTCCAGCTGATGTCACCTCCTCCAGGAAGCTCACCCTGACTATCCCAAACCCCAGTTCTAACCCTTTTTGCTGCAGTAACCAAATAGGTCCATCATTTGTTGTTTATGTATCTGTCTCCCAAACAGCTTGGAACTTTCTTTGAAGGCAGGGGTCACTCCTTGTCTGAGTCTGCTACATAATCTCTAGCATACAGTAGGGGCCCAACTATAGTTTGTGTTTAAACAGTTTAAACTCCTCGGTCAGCTTGTGCTGGGCCCTGCTTCCCTTTAATAAAAACTCCTCTTTAGCCTCCACCCACACACTTCTGTGTTCCGGCTGCACAGACCTGGCAGCTGACCCAGAACAAGCCAAACTTTATGCCCCCCAACCCCCAGCCATTCTTCATTGCCCTCCTCCTCTCCAAGCTGCCCAGGGACAGATGGGGCCTCCCAGACATCCCTCGGGGGTCAGTTTAGTTGCCTGCTCTTCTGAGACAGGCCCCAACTTCCCAGGAAGCAGCGCCGGCCAGAGCTGGCTCCTTGTCTGGGCCCAAGGCCAGCCCCAACTGATGCCCCTGCATCAGACCTCTGTCAATTGGATGCTCCCAAAGGTGGGGTCACCTGTGATTGGGCAGGCTCAGGCTTGCATGGCAGCACTCACCTCATCACTGTCCAGCTCCTGGACAAAGAAGGCCTCCCCACTGTCCCCCAGCTTCATGTGCAAGTCCACCGGCTCACCATTGATCTCAATGTCTACCTGCAATGGGAAGGGGGGACGTGTGGTCCACACCACAGGCCCTCACGCCCATGTGCTAGTCCACTGCAGTCAGGGCTCCTTGCTGCCCTAAGCTCTGCCCTGGCTGAAACCTTCTAGTCCAGACCCGGCTGTGTGTTGATCACTCGGTTTCCACCTTCCTCTCTCTCCTATACCTCAGGAGCACAGTGACATGCTCTGTCTTGTTCCAGCCCCCAGGTTGTTGACTGCATGAACAATGGTGAAAATCACTGCTTACTGGGCACTTTGTATGATGTTTTGTACAAATTATCTCTTTAATTTTCACAAGGACCTCTTGCAGTAGCTTCTATTATTATCTCCATTTTAGAGATGCGGAAGTCAAAGCTTGCAGGGGGGTTAAATCATTTGGGGGGAAGTAGCCTCACAGCAGTGAGTCTGTGAACCCAGAAAATCTGAGCCCACAACCCAAACTCTTCACTTCGGATGTAATGTATGCTGCCTCCCATAGGCTACACTTTCCCATAAGCATGCTGAAAAGTTCATAGTCACCACAATGTAAAGGAGATTTGGGCCCACTGTACCACCATTCACACACAGGACACTGGTGCTAACCAAAATCTCTGTTACATTCACATGAGCCTGGTGAAGACCGTGTGGGCTTACTGAGGCAGAGGAACTAACCATGGAGTGCCCCACATATCTGGCCCTGAGACACATTATCGGTTCCTGTTTATTCTCTCAATCCATCCCACCACCACCACAAGGTGGATAAGATCACATACAACTGGACAGGTGAAGCGACTGGGCTCACACACATGACGTGATTTAGCAAGAACGGGTCTTAGTCAGCCGGAACCAGGTCTGATGACTGCAGCACTGTGATCTGCCCCACCAGGCCTCTGCCATGCGAAAATGAGAATCATCCAGGACCCAGACCCCAAAACTTTCAATGAAAACACAAAATAAGAGACACTTGGCCAAAGGACAGATTCACGGGACTGGAGTAGATGTCCTGTTTTAAAAAGCCCACCTTGCAAAAGGGCTAGATGTGGTGGCGCATGCTGGAAATCCCACCACTCTGGGAGGCTGAGGCAGAAAGATCATAAATTCAGGCCCAGCCCGGGCAACTTAGTGACTTAGTGAGACTCTGTCTCTAAATAAAAAATAAAAAAGGGTGAGGGGTGTGGCTCAGCGTGAAGGCCCTGGGTTCGATCTCCAGTGTGGAAAAAAAAAGCCCACCTCACAATGGCCACCCTGCCGGCCAGAGCACTCACCACCTTCTCCCGAGACCGCAGGACGCCCAGTTTGCCAAACCGGACATGGAAGGGTGAGCACCGGAAGGAGCCGTCCGCCCGCTTCACCACCAGCACGTCGATGCCGCCACTCAACGTGGCGGGGTTCAGACCCCGGTATAGCTCCTTCACTGTCCCGAAGACCGTCTCTGCCAGCTGCCCCACGTAGTTCATGGCAGGCTGTGGCAAAGAGAGGCCGTGCCGTAGACAAAGGTTCCCTGGGTAGAGGCTCGCCCTTCTGCTGCCTGATCATCCAGACTCCCAGCTCTGTGTAGCGTCCTGCCTCTGCACAGAGAGCGGAGGGATGGGAGATGCGCCCAGAGACCAGGCTCCAGCCTCCCGTGGGGCCCTCGGACGGCAGCAGGATCCCTTCTCCAACTGCTGATCTCCACGTCGGTAAAAATCAAGGCCCAGGGTAAGACAATACTAAATGCCGTGACTCACAGTAATGACCACGAGGCTCAGTGCGCACGGCTCATTTAATCTTCACAACAACACTGTGAGGCTGCCCGAGTGGGCGTTATTGCTCCTGTTTACAGGCAAGTCAGCTGAGGCTCCAAGAGGTGGAGTGACTTGCCTAAGCTCTCACACCTAGTAGGGACAAGACCGGGAATTCAAGCCCAGGTCCGTATGGTTCACACCCAGAGACTGTGGAGTGAACCACCGGGATGACTCAACTGTGGAGACAGGACAGGGTGGGCAGTGGGGGCAGTTTCTTGGTAAATCAGCCCCAGGGCCCTACTGGGTAATGAATGACAGTTTTAAAGGAAGTAGTCAGGAGAGGGGTCTCAGCTTTTCCATCTGAGAAATGGGTTCTTCTGTCTTGTTGCCTCCAGGTTCTGGATCATTGTGGTTTGCTGGATCATTGTGGTTAATTTGCTGGATCATTGTGGGTTTGCTGGATCATTGAAAGGGGTTTGCTGGATCATTGTGGTTAATTTGTGGGGGACCAGGAGTGGGAGTACCCCAGGGAGCTAAGGCTCTGCTTAGCCCCACTTCTGGGGTCAGACACCCAAGGCAGGGCATCTCTCACAGCCAGGGGAACAAGGCTCCAAACTCCAACTTCCTTCTCAGTTTTCCTCGTGGGATCCATGTCCATGGCTCACACTGCAGGTCAGGCCCACAGCCTGCCCCCAGCTTCAGACCAGGACTTGGCCAGGAAGGCCACTGGACCCACACTCAGGCCTTGGACAGAAGCTGCTTCTTTCCCCAGCTAGACCGGTCCCTCCAGCTCTCCCACATCAAGCAGGGCTGGGTGAAGCAGAAGCAGGAAGCTGCGGCAGCAGTGGAGAAAAGCCAGGCTGTAATAAGAGCTGTCTCCAAGCTGGCATGGTGCCCACCCTGCCAACCTCAGCTCATCATTCCTGCCTCGCTGTCCAGGCCAGTAACCTGCTGCCCCTCTGGATGCCAGGACTCAGACTGTCCCATTTCCACAGGGCATGTGCCTCTCTGAGGCTTTGTATCATCAGAGCCACTGGAGTACACAGTCTGCCACGTAAGACCACCCCTCAAAGAAACTAAATGACCTGTCCAAGCCTAAGTGATTTGTCCAAGCTCTATTAAGTTAATAGGGTGTAGGTGCATGCACACACGTGGCTTTGCGTGTGTTTACATGTGTGTTCATGACTCATATCCAGGTCTACTGACTCCACAGCACTGGCTCCTTCTAGTCTGTGGTCCCAAAACCACGCCACAGTTGTCTGCGGAGAGGGCAGCCCAGCCTGCAGCCTCCCCAGTGATCCCTTGCACTGAAATGTCCGTGGTCCAGCGGCATCGGTGTCATCCCTGGGAGCCTGTTAGAAACGTAGAAACTTGGGCCTACACGGCCCCCCCTGAGCCCACATCTGCACTTTAACAAGATCCTCAGATGTTGCTGCACCCTTTAGTGTGTGAAAAAAACTGTCTTAGTTCCAAGGCCTACTCTTGGAAGAGTTTGAATGACAGGACTCCCAGGGACCACACTGCTCAGTTAATGCTGCTACCCTTCCTGTCCCAGGATGGCGAACCAAGCAAGTAGACTGCCCCAGTCTGTGCCAGAACGTCACAAGCAATTCCAATCGCGAAAGCGACAATGGAGCAAAACTCTTCAAAGTTCATAGCCATCTTGACGTAAAGGAGACTTGGGCTCACATGTTCACATTTTAAGATATGATCCCTAACATGTCGCTCAAATTTAATAACTATTTCATCAGTGAGGCGCCTGCTTGCTGTGTGCTACAAGCTTGCAGGAACAAAAGAGGAAACATGGGAGAGGCAGAGCAGGGCAAGGGTCTTGGCAACTGGTGTCTGATCTGTCTGCCCTGATGAGGGATAAAAAGCCAGAGTGGAGGGGACCCTGGCAGGCTCAGCTTGCTCTAGTAGTCTCTCATCTTCAGCATTACTACTACTTGGGGCTGTAAAATTCTTTGTTGCGGGCTGCTGTGGTCCTCAGTTCAGACTCATTTCGGTGTGAATGTCATGAGAGTCCAGAATTCTTTCCGCTCTGTTCCTCTGTCCTACCAGTGGCTGCCCCCCACCATCTGCCTGCTCAGCATTTGGCCTCCTCCGCTCTACCTACACACACCCTCAAGGGCACATTTCTTGTTCCAGGACTCAGCTCTGTCTCCTCGGTCTTCTTCAGGCAAGGAACTCTGTTGACTCCCTTCCACCCTGAAGTGTACCTGTCTAAAATGGACACTTCACCTTTGTCCCCTGGAAGTCCAGATCTCTGACCGCCTCCCAGAACTCATGGGTAGCTGTCCCTTCTAAACTCCCTTCTCTTACTTGCCAGTTTCCTGGTCTTCCTGCTCTCCTAGTTTGGCTTTATTGCCAACTCTCCAGATCACGGATGGCTGCAGGGCATTATGGGTCAACACTCGAGGCCGCCTGGGTTCTCATCTGCACTCTGCCAATGACTAGCTGTGATTTGGGGCAAGTCGCCTCATCTCTCGGAGTCTTATTTTCAGTCTTTGATAGGGATTTCATCAGGTATGCGTAATTGTGAGATAATTGTGTAATAAATGCTGGTGTGTGTCACCTAGCAGGAGCAGGAGCATCTTTTGAGCATCATGACAGCCCCACTCCCCTGCTGGTTCTGGGGGCACTGCTGTAGGGCACTCTTCCATGCATTGCCCTTGCTTGCAGTTAAGAGTTTAAACATACTAATTTGTTATTCCTGGCCCTGCACAATGGTGGCCCCACCATTTGCAAAATGAGCAGTGGGCTCCAGCAGGCTTCACAGGGTGCCTTATCCAAGCCTCAGACTCCACTCTGAGAATAGCCACAGGCCTTGCGAGGTAGTTCACGGCTCTACCCCAGGGAGCCAGAAAAGCTGCCCCAGATGAGTTCTCAACCCTCCTGGGCTTCAGATTTGGGTGGCAGAAGGTATGGCTCTCCACCTAGGACAAGAGCGAGTAAGAGGATGACCAGCTCTATTGCCCTGAAAGAGAAAAAGTGCCGCCCCAGCTCCCCAGATTGATTCATCCAGTCTCAAGACAGTCTGGGCAAGGTCAGACCCTGCTTTGTCACTAAGGACGCCGAACAGAGAGGGTGAATGTGCTCCCCAAGTTCACACAATCGGCCTGAGGTAAAGCAGGGCAGTCTCCGCGGGAGGTTGTGGCATTTGCTTTTCTCTAGATTCCAGGTTCTGCCTATCCACGGAGCCCACTGCCTGTGGGCCAGGAAGGGGAAGAAAGGAAACCGGCCCTTCCACCCCCGCATTCCCATCTGAAGGCTACAGTTGACTCAGACCCACGAACAAACAGAAAGGAAGGTCTGATGAACCTCAGGGCAGACAGACACGGCGGGAGGGAAGGGGGACCTCTCTTCCCCGGCCCCACATCGGGCCCTACCTGGGAAGCTGCTCACTGGATCTGGACCCGGAGCCGCCGCCTCTACCTGAGTGCACAGACTCAACAGGTAAGTGTCCTCCGCCCGCCCTCGGCGCTTCCGCCTCCTCTGGGACTGGGTAAGATCTGGGCTCCACCCCTGCCATCCGCAAGGTGCAACCTCAGCAGTCCCCAATCCGGAAAAGGCCCCGCCCGACCAGTCTCCGCGCCTAGGGACGCCCTTTCCTCGGACGAGGCTGGCGCTGGGCCAGACTGCGGGCCCTGCCCCGCTCCGGCTCCCCCGTGACCCCGCCCCGCGCCCTAGAGCGCTAGAGGAGGAGCGCCGGGTGGCAGGCCAGCTGCTCCACCGCCGGCGGGCCCTGCCCGGGGGACTTGCGAGTCCAGCAGACCTGGGTCCTCCTGAATTTGCTTCCATCTCACTCTGTGACCTTGGATGAATTCCTCCCCCGATCTGAGCCCGTTTCCTGCTTTGCCAAAGGGCGAATCACCTTGCACGATATTCGAGATGACATGAAATGACTTGCGAAGTGCCTGGCGTTCGATTTTTCCGTTCAGGGGACAGCTTTCTCTGACCCTGACGCCCTAGTCTAGAGACAAAGCCCTACTGTCATATGCTCACAGCCCACGGTTGTAATTCCATGTTTGCGTGCGTGACTACTTGATTACTATCAGTCTCTTAAAAATTTTCTTTATTGATTGGTTGATTGATTTTCTGGGTGCGGGGATGCAACCCAGGGCCTCACGCACGCTAGCCAGCGCTCCACCACTGAGCTACATCCCCAGCCCCGAACGTCGTCTTCTTATTTGAGTTTGAACTCCGCGAGAGCAGATCACGCTCATGCTTACGCTGCGGGGCTCAGCACACCGCCTGGCAAACAGCAGGCGCTCAGTAAACGCCTTGCTCCTTCATTCCTTTTGCCCGTGTCGGCTCAATACCATCTCTGGCCAGCAGAGGGCAGACGGCGACCAGCCTTCTCACCCAGCCAAGCTCTTTTCACCTGTGTGCGCCAGGGGAGGCGGACGGGTGTGCCCAGGTGAACGCAGGACTGGGCCTCAGACGGAAGATCTGTCGCCTCTTGCACCACCGGCGAGGGCTGGACCACGGGACGGCTTTCCCTTTGCACCTGTGGTTTGCAGCCTTCTCTAGATCAACGGCCTCTCTGACAACCCCTGAGAGTGTATGGTTCCTGTAGATACATATCCAGACAGATTATGAAGGAATTTACAGAACAAGGACACTGAGAGGAGTGGACAGCAATGCAGAAAAGGCCGGTATAGAAAACATGAAGGAGCCAGTGTTGTGACGAATCCCTGTAATTCCACCATTCTGGGAAGCTGAGGCAGGAGAATCCCAAATTTGAATCTAGTCTGTACAACTTAGTGACTCAGCAAGACCCTGTTACAAAATAAAAAAGGACCAGGGATGTAGCTCAGTGCGAAGTCCCAAGTTCAATCCCCATGCTGCGGGGCAGGGGGAGGAGGAGCAGGAGGAAAAGTAGTAGTGGTGATAATTGAGAAGCTGCCGTCATTTTTCTGTGACCCAAAGTGACTGGACTTGTTTGGGCGTGACTGGCCTCAGTTATCCTCATGTTAGTACCAATCTTGAACCGAGTGTCAAGTTGCTACCACAGAATAGCACTGCCAGGAAGCCGCAATCTCAAGGTGGTCGGGGTGGAGGGGAGTGGCGCCCCACCAGAAACACATCCCTGGCAGCGTTAGGTTTAACCACTACATGTGACAGTAAAACTGAAAACATCAGGAATCTCCCAAGGGAGCCTGAGAGGGAAGGAAGGAGAGGGCCGCGGGTTGGAACTACAGATGCCAGAGTCAATCTACCTTTTTGAGCCTCAATTTCATCTGCAAAATCATGATAAAACATACCTTGCTGGGTTTTGCTGTGAAGATTTACAGCGTAAACCAAATCAATAGTTCTGTCTTGGCGCCAGACCGATGATCAGGGTACCGGACTTAAACTCTTCAGGTGGTTGTAATGTACAGCCAAGGCTGAAAACTGCCGAGCTAAATAAAATGCCAAACACAATACAGGGCACAGTAGGTCTTCGGTAATGTTTGTCATACTTTTTAGTTGGTTTAGAGGCAGGATCTTATGATGTTGTTCAGGCTGACCTCAAACTACTGAGTTTAAGTGATTTCCTGCTTCAGCTTCCTGAGTAGCCGAGATTAGGTGTGTAACCACCATGCCTGGCTTTATCTCACAGTTTTAAAGATGGAACACAAATTGTTTTCATTATTCTTTGTTAGGGGGGAAAAAGTTGATATAAAGGTTATTGCAGAAACTGGATTTCCAACCAGTTTGTTAGCAGAACTGTGAACCATCTGGAGCGGGGCACAGAGGCAATCCTTGGTAGTCTGACTTGTCCTGATACCCAGCCGAGCTAATAAGGCAGGTACTCTCTTCTTTAGCTTGTGGTTTACATCACCACCTCTGAGGCATCCTTTGGATGTGCGAGTATCATGGGTGCTGTGTTTGCCCATTTCTGGAGTTAAGAGTTGAGACCAGTTTTTCCTCTCCCGGGGTGCATACTTTAGATGGGCCTAGACCACCGGCAGCTCTTGGTTTCTTGTTAATCCAGAGTGAGGGAGGTACTTCCTTCTTTATGGCATTTGGTAGCCTAAGTGCTTTGTTAATTCATAGCTCCGTGATCACTGCTATACCCCAACCCTGCTTTCTTGCTGGCTGACCTGGAGTGCAGTGAGTAGACCCTTGCGCCCAGGCTTGCAGATGTGATTCTGTATGATGAGAAGCAAGACTGACTGCTGGAAGCAGCCCTTTGACCACTGCTGGCAGCCTCAATAAATGTGGGAAAGAGCATAATGGACACTGGGGTTGTCTCCCAGTAGAATGCATGCTTCAGGGATGGGAGGCAAGCAACAATTCCCAACAGGATAGCCAGATTTTACAAATAGACCTGTCGTCTCTTGTGCCACTGGCAGGTATGGACCATGTTTTTTTTTAGAATTTGAAGACAATGAGAATGGAGAACTCAGCATGACATCTGTACATAAAAGTAAAGAAAATCAATTAAATTTGAATTTCAGATACACAATACACATTTTTTAGTCTAAGTGTGTCCCGTGAAAATATTTAGGACACACTACAACAACAGTTCATTATTCATATGAAATTCAAATTTAACTGGGTATCTTGTATTTATTTGCTATATCTGGCAAATCTATATCTATCCAAACAGGCAAATCTCCAGGACATGGCACTTGCTGCTCATAATGACGTCCTGCCCAACTTCCCCCTGTCACCTAGCAGCTCCAGAATTCTTTGTGGTTCCCAGCTGCTTCCACAGTGCAACTGGGACTCCCTGGCTATAGTGCTGGGTCTTAGCTCTTCTACCAGCCCAGCTGACCAGCTTGGGCCTCTCCCCACCTCTGCTCCTGTCCTTGTTTACCATACCTGGCATGTCTCCTGCCTACCACCAGGAGCATCTGCCAATGCTAACTGAGCACCTACCAGGTACAGACACTATGTGGAATTCTTCATTTGCACTGTGGCTTTGAATTCTCCAAAATGTCAGAAGAGAGGGGACAGCAGTCATTCCTATTTTACCAGTGAAGAGACTGGTGTTCTAAGACAGTGATTTTTATTTTTATTTTTTGGAGTGCTGAGGATGGAACCCAGAGTCTCACACATGCTAGGTAAGTGCTGTACCACTGAGCAACATCTCCAGTCCTCCAAACCTCCAACCCTTTAAAATGTGGTCCTAAGAGTAGCAACAGTAGCAGTACCCACAAGCTTGTTAGAAACAGACATTCTCAGGCCCCAGCTCCAACTTAAGGAGTCAAAACTCTGAGGGTGTGGTTGGGGTGGCAATCTGTATGTTAAAAAGTCCCGCATCTTGCTCCCATCAGAGATGCTGTAGTGTGAGATCTGTTGCTCTAAGAAACCAAGTGATCTGGGGAGTCTCCCACCCCTCACCGCAGATGAATAGTGTGCATGGCAGAGGCTGCCAGGTGAGTTTTGATCTTATTGACACCATCCTGGGCCTGGCACTGGACATGCTGCAGGGACCCCACGTTTTTGTTTTTGTTTTTGTTTTTTTTCTGTTCTTTGTGGTACTGAGGATGGAACTCAGGGCCTTCACACTGAGCTACATCCCCAGTCCCTTAAAAATATATATATATATATATTTTAGATCTGCCTTGCTAAGTTGCTGATTCCGGGCTCCAATTTGTGATCCTCCTGCATCAGCCTCCCAGAGTGCTCGGATTGCAGGCGTGCACCCCCACGCGCGGCTGGGACTCCACAGCCCTGGAGGCTCCAAGGGGAAGAACAGACACTCGTCAGGCAACTTCACTGCAAGATGATGAAGGTTGAGGCAGAGAAAACCCGGGAGCCTGTTAGCGAGGTAAGAGAGGACACAGAAAGCTTTCCCTAGAGAGCTAAACAAAATTAAGCTGGAATAAGATGGAAACGGGTGGGAGAGTGCTACAGGTGTAGGAACTTGTTTGTAACACGGCCATGCGGAGCCATCTGGAAGAGGTTCGCTGTTGGAGGTGAATGAAGTAAGTAGAGCGATGTGAGGGTGTTTTGTGAAGTTCCCCGACCTCAGCGCAGAGGATGTCTTAGGTGCTGAAAAAGCCCTCTGGCTTCCACCAGAAGTAAGTGTTGGAGAATATGGATGGTGGTGGCGGAGTGACCCAGGTGGGGGCCAGGCCTTCCCTCTCCCTTAGATCAAGAGAGCTTTTACCCTCCCAGGCGTCCGCAGAGAATCAACCATCAATTGCAGCCGTGGGCAGGTGAACCTGCGGCTCACGGACTGGGGGAGAGGCGGGGCTGGGGAAAGAAGCGCCCCTTCCGGGGCCGGCCCCGCCCACCCGCGCCGGTCCCGCCCACCCGCGCCGGTCCCGCCCACCCGCGCCGGTCCCGCCCACCCGCGCCGGTCCCGCCCACCCGCGCCGGCCCCCGCCCCCGCCCCCGAAGGCCCCGCCCTCCCAGTTGAAGGGAGCCCAGCCTGGGGCTGCTGTCTGGGTTACTTTCGCCACAGCTCTGCAGCCGCTGGGGGCATCTTCTCCCAACCTCTTGGGGACTGCCCTGGGCGTGATTACGGATCCCCTACTTGAAACACAGGCGACTTCCTCTGCTAAAGAAGCTTTTGCTGCCAGTCGAGGCCTAACCAGGTCTGGCCAGATTGCCTAGTTAGGCAGTACGGGCTGGGCAGTTCCAGCTTCTAACTGCCCTTCCCGGAAAGACGTGATATTGCTGAGCCTTTTTGGAATCCATTTGCGATCTCGAGTCCGGAGAGGAATGCTGAAAGATCATTAACCACTGTATGAAGTGGAACTTTCTGTGTCTAAAAATTCTTTCAGGAACTAGCGATTGTTCCCCACCTCCCATGCCTTTGGACCACTTTATGCTGTGCAACTCAAGGAGAGGCTAGCATAGTACCCCTCCCATGCTGTAGATACTCAAAAAAACATCTTTTAGGGAAGACTAGGGACGGGTAGAGCGCTTGCCTAGCACGTTTGAGGCCCTGGAATGGATCCCCAACACCATGAAACAAATAATAAATAAAAGGAAGATCGATTTACGCTGGGTCTTAAAAATATATATACAGTATATGTAGTAGGGCTAAAGTTAGCTCTGCTCAAGACCCTCCAATGGCTCCCAGTTACCTCCCCCAGTTACCCCCCACTTCTCGGCCCTCCTCTCTCCTCGCCCCATCACCTGCTCTGCAGCTGCCATTTACCTGATCGTGGCTCCTCAGTGCCCACAAGATTCACCGTCCCCTTTCTACCGGTGCTTCCTCCACCTAGAGGGCTCTTTCCACAGATACTCACAGGGCTGCCAACCTCACAACTACTCATTTGAGTGTCACCTTCTCTGTGAAGTCTACCCTGACCACTCACAGCCACCTTTCCCCACTCTTGGCTTTCCCAGAAGCACTAATTACTTCCTCACATGCTATCTTGATGATGTCTCGTGTTTGTCTCCCTTCAGAAGAATGTAAGCCCTGTGAAGACAGATGTTTATTCTATCTTCACTGACATCCCAAGATCAGTATCTAGCACATAATTGGGCTCCAGGAAAGATAAGTGGCTTGATAGGCACGTCTTAGACGATCTAGCGCCCACCATGAAGTTTCTGTCCTTTCCTGCTGCCCCTGGCCTCTTTCCCTGCCTCGGAGAACAAGACTTCTTGTTCCATGGCTGGCTGACTCAGGAGGCCCTTCCTAGTATGCCAGTGTTTGACCTTGTTGTGTCCTTGCCAAGTCACCAGTGTATGTGAAATACCCAATTCCAGCTTTTTTTTTTTAAGTCACCAGTGTATGTGAAATACCCAATTCCAGCTTTTTTTTTTTTTTTTAAATCCAGAGGATTAAAAAGGAGCTAGGAGAAGGAAGACAATGAGAGACACAACAGAGTGGCGAGGTGGAAAAAAAATGCAGTCCCAGATTTTCCTGGGGTCCCCACCCTGTCAGCTTTCCTGGAGACTCGGAGCAATAGCCAGCAGTGAGCCAGGGCTATGTGCCACGTATGCTGAGCTGTGAGCCACGTGGCAGAAGCAGGCCTGTTGAGTCATGGGACGCTCAGCCACACTGCTTTGTAGCGTTTGGTGTGTAGAATATTTTTGTTTTTTACAGTCCAGCTGTCTGTGTAATGACTTCCTTCCCGTGGCCTTGTTCACCGGGGTGTCCCTGAGTGACTGGCTGAGTCACTGCATTCCTTGCTGCTTTAGACACTGCCCAAGTACCAAGGACCTGTCCCTTCATGGAGGTGCGATCTTACAGGCCTGCCAAGGGTGTCCAGGGAAGAGCCGTGTCCTTAACCTGAACCCCTCCCCCAAAACATGATTTGTAAAAAGCACAGGTAAAAACAGACAAGAAATTCCATGTGTTAAGTTGCTAGGGAATGACCAAAGCCTTGTGCCACAGCCTGAAAAATTGTCAACAACCACCACAGCAACAGTAAGTGGATGTGGTTGGGGGACCCCAAGAACTGAGGTGCATCGCCTGCTTTTTGCAGTGTAGAGGCTCAGAAACACAAGTGGACAGACAGGCCGGTGGGAACATCAACCTGCTTAGCCTCTCTCTAAAATGAGGAGGTATTTCTCATTTGTAAAGTAAGTATGTGCTGGGCTTACAAGTGCAGCTATCTCACTCCTGGGAATAGAGCTGAGAAAGTTTTCTCAGATCCTTAAGGAGACAAGAGGAGATTACTGGCTACAGCAATATGCAGGGAGAGGAGAGAAGTGGTAGTAAAAGAAGCCCTGAGAGATGAACTACTAAAACTTTGCACTTTCATACCTTAGAATTCCTAGTGAAAAGCCATGAATTAGATGTACCTGCCACAGCATGGCTGGAACTTAGAGAGTTGAGTAGGGAAATCAGTAAAAGAGACTTAAAACAATATTTTTTCCAGTTTTATTGACATATAGTTGACATATAGTGCACATATTTAAAATATACAGTATGAGTTCTGATGTGTCTATGTACTTATGCAGCCACTGCCATGATGAAAAATAATGAATATAGCCAGGTGTGGTGGCACACACTGTAATCCCAGCACTTGTGAGGCTGAGGCAGGACAATCGCCTCGAGTTCAAGGCCAACCTGGGCTACATAGTGAGTTCAAGGCCAGCCTGAACTGCATAGCAAGATCCTGTTTCAAAAAACAAAATAAAACTAAACAAGTGAATATACCTATCACACCAAAGTATGAAGTACATCTATATGTATTAAAATGGATAGATGATTAATACTTACAGTTGTAAGTTTAGAAGTTCAATAGTATGTGTACTATAATCCTATATGTATAATGTAATCATAAATAATGTTTCGATAACCTGAAAAAAATACAGAGGAATATATACCACAATTATGTTTATGATTGGGGAATCTTTCGGAAACAGTCTGGCCCTATTTATATGTATCTCCTTCTGTCTCTTCATGCTTTTTGCTAAATGTGCCTCGAACCTCAGAACTTGTATGTGCCTGTTGTAACTTATCATGGACTTTAGGATCAGTTGAAGGTTTAGCACTCTAGAAAGGGGTTTTTATGACTCCCTCACTTTGAGTGACTCTATTAAATATCACTGAGCTCGTCACAATAGGCCCCCACAGAAAGATGCTTGATCCTGCCTTCGGGACAGAGAGGTACGTCCATAACTACCTTGAGCTTACTCGCCTCTAGGACCAATTTCTCACCATCTCTCCAAGAAGGAGGGATTCCAGGAGAGGGCTGGTTACCTGTGGATGGGTACAAAATGGTGATTCACCAACGCGTGACCATGTATTCATAAGTAAAGGAGTGGTGGAAGATTAGCGGGGCAGGGCATGCTTAACTTTTGTCTGGTTATGAGTTTTATGTAAAAGCGGTCATAAGGTAAGTGTTCTTTTGTACCTGGCTTCTTTGGCTCCGCATTCTTTTTCTTTGTGTTTCAGGCAGAGTCTCACTACATAGTCCAGGCTGGCCTTGAAATATGTAACTAAGTAGATCAGGCTGATTTCAAACTTGTGATCCTCCTGCCCCAATACACCTCCTGGGTACTGGGATTAGAGGTGTGAGCCACCCTACCCAGGTTGCAAAGGGTATAAATACCAAAATATAACCAATCCCAAGGACACATCACAGGGAGATAGAACCTAACTAAAGAGATCTCCACAGTAGTTACAGAGTTTTTCTGCCCTAACTGATCTCCAACACACAATGCAAAAACAGTAGAGACAGTGTAGTTTAACAGGAGGATGGGCTTTGGAACCAAACAGCTGAGCTCAAATCCCAACTGCTCCCTGTGACTTTGAATAAATTACCTCACCTAGTTTAAAGAAAATGTCTTTGAAAAACTGTTTTCTGGAATATAAGCTCGATTTTGGATCAAATAGTTTTGCTAAAATAACATTGTTTTTAATGTATGTTCTTTACTTTTCCCCTACATATACAATTTTATACACACACACACACACACACACACACACACACAATGACAGCTTTCTAATTTTTGAATTCTTTATGCAGTTTTATTTTTCTTATTTTACTATACAGTTCAGATCTCCAGTACAGTAAAATAGAAAGCAGTGATGCTGGACAGGTATGTCTCATTCTCAATTTCAAGGGATAACTTTTAGTAATTCACTATTGAGTATGGTATTTCCATCATTTTGAGGTATTTATCATTTTTCAATCCAAGAAGTTCCTTTTTCATGAATGAATGGATCTGGCATTTGGTCAAATACTGTGTCTACTAAGATGGTTATATGATTTTTTTCTCTTTAATTTGTTAATGTGATGAATTGCTTTCTGAGTAATCTTTGTATTTGCTTTCCTGGAACAAAAGCCATTGCTGGAGCTGTAGTTTATTTTCAATGTTTATATGTATATTCAGGAATGATGTAAGTCTCTGTCTTTTTCATGCTTTCCTTGTCAGCTGCTTTATAAATTCGTCAACACTTGTTACTATCAGTTTTAAAAAATTTCATCAGTTTTGATTATTTTTGTTTTTGTTTTTTGGGGAAGGGTCTTGCTACATAGCCCAGGCTAGCTTCAAACTCGCAGCAATCCTCTTGCCTCAGCCTCCCGAGTGCTGGGATTACAAGTGTGCACCACCATGATTTTTTAGAGTTAAACTTACATATATTTCTAGAATATGACACCCTTGGTTATGATTTGTCATTCTTTTTATTTCTAGATTTGATTTGCTAACATTTGATTTAGGTTTATTGCATTTGTGGTAACAAGCGATTGGTCTGTGATTTTTCTTGTCATGTTTTTTGTATAGATAGGTATTATTTCTTATTTAAGTATTTGCTGGAATATTTCCATTTTATCTTTTTAACTTATGTTTCCTTAAGGTATCTCTTATAAACAACAAATAATTGAGTCTTTTTTGTTTATATTCAGTCTGTCAGTTTTCTCTTTTTATTAGAATATTTAGTCCATTTACACTCGCTATCATTACAGATATAATTCCAAACTATTTATTTATTTACTTGTATTTATTTACCAAGAACATGTATTGGTAATGGTCACATTCATCATAGTTAATTTGTACCTGTACATGATGTATCTTGGTTTTCCTGCCCACTTCTCCACCCCTCTCTTCCACTCCCCCTACCCACCTTATTTACCATAGCTTTATTTACATTTTTCCATTTTTTCCCTCTTTTTCTTTTCTTTTCTTTTTCCCTTCCTTCCTTACCCCCTCCTCCCTCTCTAGTTCTCTTCCCATTTGAATATTGTCTTTCTTTTTCACAATATCTATTATACCTTTTGTCCTTATTTACACTTATGGTTTCTCATATCAGAGAAACAATTTGATATGTACTCGTGTGTGTCTGATTTATTTACTTAAGAGTATGTTGTCAAAGTGCATCCATTTACTATAAATGTTTCAAGTTTATCCTTTTTATGGCAGAGTTGTACTCCATTGTATATTAAAAAAAAAAAAAAACCACATCTTCTTTAGCCATTCATTAGTTGCTGGGCATTTGAGTTGTTTCCAAGACTTAGCTATTACAAACTGTGATGCTGTAAACATGGTTGTGCATATACTGTTGTGGTACAATACCAAGCTGGCAAGATACCAAGAAGAGGAATGACTGGGTCAAATGGAACCTCTAGTTGTAATTTTTTGAGGAATCACCACACTGATTTCCACAATGGTTGGACCAGTCTACACTCCCACTAACAGTGGAGGAGGGTTCCTTTTTCCCTGAAGCCCCGCCAGCATTTGTTATTGGTTGATTGTTTGATAATAGCTGTTCTTTCTGGAGTGAGATGGAATCTTAGCATTGTTTCTATTTCCATCTCTCCAATGACCAGTTATGCTGAACACTTTTTCATATATTTGCCATTTGTACCTCTTCATCTGAGAAGTATCTATTCACTTCAGATGCCTATTTTTGGATTGGGTCTTTAAACTTAGGGGAGGGGTCTGATTTTTTTGAGTTCTTTATATATTAGACCTTTGTCTGAAGAACAGCTGGCAAACATTTTTTTCCCACTCTGTGGGTTGTCGCCCCACTTTGTTGGTGTTTTCTGAACGCAGCGCCTTAGACCGCTCGGCCATCCTGACCCTGTTGTTGGTGTTTTCTTTTGCTGTGCAAACTTTTTTTTTTTTTTTGTGGTGCCGGGAATCGAACTCAGGGCCTTGTGCTTGCAAGGCAAGCACTCTAATCACTGAGCTAAATCCCCAGCCCTTGTGCAAACTTTTTATTATGATGTGATTCCAAACTTTTTATTATGATGTGATTCTTTGTATTATTTCCTGTGCAATCTGAGTTTTGTTCATAAAGTTTTTGCCTATACCTACGTCTTCAAGAGTTCTTCCTATTCTATCTTCCAGCAGATTTAGTGCCTCTATTTTAATGTTTAGATCTCTGATTCACTTCAATTTTAGTTTAGTGCATGGTGAGAGACACGTA
>PVJO010015203.1:0-45515 GCA_004026905.1 Hystrix cristata | reverse complement strand
TGTTCCCTTTCTTCTCCCTTATCTTTTTAGTTCTTGGGTGGGGAATCTCAGCTCTCTCCAGAACAAATTGAGGTTCTGTGGTTTCTCTTTCTGTTCACTATTCTGATTCTACCTCTATTCTCATTCTACCTCTGATTCTGGCCGGCTGGCAAAGGCTGGGGTTCCTACAGAGGGTGGGGCAGGGGGAACCGCGGAAGGGCCCCAAACCAGGACCCTCCTTAGTGCGCGGGTAGGGGACACCCGCACATTAGTAAATTTGCTCCTGTCCCCATAGGACCCATCTTCATCCATACTGATCTGTAAGCCCTGGGTGTCCTCCCAGAAAAATATGCCTTTCCCCCTGTGGACAGCTCCTCTGTCTACTTCCCACTGCCACTTGTGTAGTTTTCTTTGAAGCAAGTGATAAGTTTTCATTTTGGAAAAATAATCATAGTTTCTATGTTATAATTTGCTAAGTGCCTTCAAGCACCTGGGCTCACTGAGTCCCCTTCGTGACCTGAATGTGGGCATTGTGTTCACTCATTCTCAGTGGACTCTCTCCCATTCTTCCTCTTCCTCTTCCCTCCTCTCTCCCTCTGTACTCCGGCTAACTCTCCCACCCACCTTTCTCTTCTCAGCAGGACATGGGAGCGCCCACTGCGTCCAGTCTCCAGGGACGTCATTGTCCGCTGGTTTAAGGAGGAGCAGCTGCCTCGCCGAGCTGGCTTCGAGAGGAACACCAAATGTATCGCGCCCTGGTTCCATGGTAGGCCCTGCTTCTGGGCCCTGGGGGAGATACTGTCCACACACTAGCCTCCCTCTGTATGGAGAAGGAGGTCTTGGAAAATAGCTGTAATCAGGGGATGGGACTTCAGGCTCCATCTGCCCTCCTTTTCCCCCTACAATTCTAGTGGGAGTCCCGGAGCTTGGGGCACCCCTGGCTCCCTCTGTCTGCTGGGAAGAGGGCCAGCAGGAGTCCGGTCCACTGTTGACAGCACGCAGATGACTTGGCCATCAGGGCTGCTCCGAGGCATCTTCCCTACATTCACAGGACAGCGAGCTCTCGGTGGGCTGGGAGCTGCTGGTGAGCAGGCCCCACAGCTTGGTGTCTGAGCCTGCGCCCTGGATCCTGGCTGTAGCCTGGCACACTGCAGCCACTGAACAAATCCTTGCTGATTGCATGACAGATGGCTGGATAAAGAGGTCACAGTCATCCAAATGTTGGAGCTGGGGGGCTCCATGGAATCCATTCAGTCCCTTCATTACAGATAAGAACCTGAGGCTTAGAGAGGGGAGGAAGTTTTAATGAGGAACCAGGAGACTTGTAAAGTTAAGTTCAAGAATGCCCCTCAAGGGTCATGACCCCAGTCCAGTGATCTGAATATGCAGTGGTCTCAGGCAGGAAGGCAGGACTGTGACTGCAGCCCAGACTTGCTGCAGGGAAATGGGAATAGCTACTGGCTCTGAGTCCCCTCTGTATCAGTTAGCTAAAGCTGCATAACAAATCACCTCCAAACTCAGTAGTTTAAAGAAATTAAGTGATTATTATGTATTCATGAATTTCTGGATAATTGGGAAGTTCTTTTAGCATGAGTTAGGCTCACATGATCTCAGCTGAGCTTGCTCATGTGTCTTGGCAGCTGGCAGTTCAGGTAGGTGGGCCATCTCCTCTTCACTTCTTGTGCTCTCTCATCTCTGGCAGCCTGGCCCAGACCCTCAGTTTCTCCTGCAGAAGATGCACGTGTGCTTTGCTCCCTAGCCTCCCTCCCTAAGCAACCTTGAGCTCAGGTCTTTCTGGGGGTGCCCTGGTGGGAGCTGACCTCCCTCACCATAGTTATTACCTGGCTGGCCCTCCCCTGTCTCTGCTTCCCGTCGACCTGCTCCCAGGAGCTTGACCAGCCTCTACCCTGACCTGTTGCCCCCTGGACTTGTTCTGGCGATGTGGATGCCCACCTGCTTCCTGGCCACCTCCCAGGTACCATGCGTTTTATCCAGGTGGTGAGATGAGGCCATGTCATGGTGGATGCCAGAGACTCTGGTATCTCGAGGGCCGACAGGCAGCTGGCGGAGGCGCCCTCTGCGGTAAACTCCGGCCCTGGCTGGCTCACAGACGGGCAGCTGTGGTACTGAGAAGTCGTACAGGGTGAGCAAGCCCGTTTGCACCCTCCTTCCTGTCTCATTCTGCAGATGGGACATGGAGGTGCAGCGCTGCGAGGGATGGCTGCAAGTCACACAAGTGGCCGCAGGAGAGTCCTTGTTGGTCTGTCCCTTTCATGCAGGCCCCTTTATAGTTCATCCTCAGCACAGCACCCTGAGAATCTTTCAAATGTAACCAGATCTCATCACTTCCCCACCCAGGACCCCCATGTTCCTGCTATGTGCAGTGAACTCTAAATGCCCCAGGTGACTGGTTCTGCTCTTCACCCCAACCTTGTGCTGGAGCGCGCCCCTCGCCCGCCTCGCCCTCAGCACACTGGCCCTTCTGTTCCTCAGATGACCCACCCTTCTCTCATCTCAAGCCCTTTGTCCTTGCTGTTGCCTTGCTCACTTTGCCGTCTTTGCCCAGCTCTTGCCTGGCGGACACAGCTGAAGTAGCTTCTCTTCCATGAGGGCTTTCCCGAACTCCCTGTCTATAGCCGCCTCCCTCAGTTTCTCTCGTGCCACCGTCTGAGAGTGTGCGCCTCAAGGGTATCGATCTCATTGCTCGTGTCTGTTCTCTTGCCTGACTGCAAGCCCCTGAGCCTGTGGACCTCGTCGGTGCCCCCAGGGCCTGGCACAGTAAGTGTCCATGGGAGGAACGGAGGAAGGTGGGGCGATGAGTCATGGTTGGGTTAGATCTGGGCTTTCCGTCTCGGAGAACAGCCTTTGCTTTTCTGCCCTGGGCTCCGGGAGGCGTGAGTCCCCTTGGGGGTCGGGACGATCCGAACACCCGGAATCATATCGGCAAAGATGGTCTCTGCCTCCCCAGCCGGCCACGCGCTCAGTGGGGCCGCGGCCGTCTCAGGCAGCTCTGCTCACCTGTCACCCTGCCTTCCACCTGCTGGGGCCAGGTGCAGGAGCAATCCAAGGCAAGGTCACTGCCCCTGTCTGCTGTCACTGCTGAGCTCCCAGCTCCATGAAGTGCACCCCACTGGGCAGGGCACAGTGCCCAGGGCCGACTTGGTTTTACCTTAGTAACATCTGCGTCCAAAGCTCAATGACCCCAGCCACAGTTTACTTCTCACCCCTGTGTCAGGCCCACCGGGAGCTGGTTGAAGAGCCTCCTCCACTGGAAACTCTGATGGCCTCTCGGAATAGAGAAAAGGAAGCCCTGGCAAGACACACAGCGCCTGAAACTTTGCACAGTTGCGCACATTTCCGAGTCGGTCTGGTTGCTGTGGTGTACTGGGTGGTTCTGAGTGACAGCAGAAGCTGTTATAATCACACCCCTGTTCAGACTCCTTCTTTGTCTAGGCCCCCAGCCTCCTACAGGAGGCTGGAGAGGCTCCTTCAGGCTCAGAGGACGGTCGGCCTTTGTGGGCGACGGAACCGCGGCTCCTAGAATTGGTCCGGGAGTTCCTTGCCTCTCGCTTCTGTCACACTGTGTGGCCCGCTCCCCCTGGCGGAGCTTGCATTTGCACGGCCGCCTTCCTGTCATGCCTGTCGTCACTGTGGATCCGTCATCACTGCGCCTGTGTGCCCGGGTGCAGATTCCTGCCGAGCGGGCGTTGGCAGCTGCGCTGCTGACCGAGAAGGCACCACGGAGGTGCTCACATTTGTCTTTAGTTTTATTTTCTACCTTGATGGGAAAAAAGGTAACTTTTATGTTGTCACAGGACAAACAGAACCAAGATTTAAGTCTCACTATTTATGTAACTGGTTTCGTGTTCTCCTGACAGTTCTACCATAAAGCGTGCAGGGAAGTTGCTAATGCACTGAACGGAGCTATTAAGTGACCACGTTTTCATCGCTCTGTGACAGGATGAAAGGAAAGGCTGGCATCTGGAGGGCGGCCAAGTGTCTGCCTGGAAAGGGCGGTGCCGTGATTTAAGATTATGGCCTTAGTTTTAGTGTTGAAATGTCTTATCTTTTATGAGTTGATGGCGATGGTAAGCAGTGTTTATTTTTATCCATTGTCTTTGCTTAGACAAAGAAAACGTTTTCAGCCTTATGTTGGTTCCTAAGACTTTTTTAAAAGAGTAACTTCGAACAACAGGCATGCTCGAACTTGCCGCCCAGTGTAGGGATCCCTCACGGGGAGGTGGGACTCTTGCCCCAACCCCCTCTCCACCCCTCTGGCAGCCTGCACCAGTCCACTTGCTAGGGGTGTTTTGGTGCAGGTTGGCAGGGCCTCTGCTCTCCATGGGTGTGGCAGGCTTCTCAGCGGGGCAGTCTGCTCTGCCCTTCTCTCCTGCTCCTCTGGGGCCATCTGGGTTGCTCGTGTCTGCATTTCTCATGGTGACAGAACAGGTACCAGGGAGCCTTGGGCAGCGCGAGTAGCTCCCGATGTCTGCTCTTAGCAGCAGCACACTGCCGCTTCTTCCTCGTGTTGTCAGCCACAGTATGTCTCAGAGTTGAGGGCTGGACATTATATTCTGTTATTCTCTTGAGGGGAACTTTAAAGACACATGTCAAAGGTGTGGAGACAGGGAGGGGAGAAGAATTTGAGCCAGTAATGCAATCGATCACGATCCCAATCCCAATATAGATCTTTCCTTTCCCGGGTAAAACAGTCCCAGTTAATTTAGCTGGATTTTAACAGCAGGTTAAAAATGAAGATGAGGGGCCCATCTTCGCTGTGACCTTGGGTGAGTCCTCTAATTCCCTCTCTGTGAAGTTGGCATTGTAACATCCACCTCTGAGGACACTTAAGAAGATCAAGTCAACAAAAATGTTTTGCCTGCCAGAAGGAGCCGGGTCAGTGGGAACGCTGGTGTCTCTGGAGTCTGGGATCAGTCGCCAGGCCCTCAGCGCCTCTGGGAAGCAGGGTTTGGAGAAGCGGGGTCAGGACACAGAAGGGGAGGAAACTGGTTCCCTTTGGGATCGCCGGGCTCTGATAAAGTTTCCTTTTCAAAAGGGCAGTGCACAAGTAATTCCTGTTTCTCCTTTGCTCGTTGTTATTTTCTAGGAGGTCTGCGGCTTCCAGTTGTATAAAACTATTCCCGAGAAATACCAGTGCATATAAGCTTGGCTTTGGGGAAAAAAATCTTACCTTTGGGCTTAGACACATATCAGAAATCAGTAAGAATATCCTCGGTCTGAATACTGGCTCCTTCCAAGCACACTTCTCTTCCTGAGCTTTACCTCTGGGGAGGAGTTGCCATGTGGCCCTGGGTTTACTGTCTTGGCAAAGCCCACTGGTGGTCCTGCTGTCTGCCTGCAAGGCTGGGCATGGAGTGGGACTGTGTGGTAGATGGTTGTTGGCACTGGTGGGTTACTCTGGTGGGATTCTGCTCAGGTGCTGGGGTGGATCTCAGGTGTGGGCTCATTGGCTTCAATGGGGTAAGCTGCACTCAACAGAGGCAGTATTGGCTCGACAGCCCTTCTGACCAGCACAAAGTGGGGTCTCCACCAGAGAGGAGGTCCTCTCCATCCATGTAGACTGTGCAGCCTTCAGGAACCCAGCACCTGGGGGGCTTCCTCTGCAAAGCAAGAGCTCGAAGTGTGCTGGGCTCCTTCTCACGCTGAGACTTCCGAGCATATTTGGACAGCACCAGTGAACGCCACAGGGCTGCTGGCTCTAGAGCAAATGCATTTCTTCAGACCCTCGAGTATGTGGCCATGTGGGTGACAGCACACCACACTCAGAGTTGCTTCAGGGAAGGGAGAGGAGTAGAAGCCACAGTGGTCATTTTAAAGAATTACTTGGCAAACGTTCGTCCTGGGAAGAAGCTATGCGGTGGAATGGATGGAGTGCGGAGCCACGACCACAGATCTCTGCAGAGTGTTGAAGAGGCAAAACTAGAGACCAGGGCTGGGGGAATCTAGAGACACTTACATGTCCCCTCAGCAGAAGACAGAGCTTTTTGGTGCCTGCAGCTTGCTACTGGGCAGCCTCACTGGCCAGAGAGCCCCCTCCACCTGGGTGAGTGGATGCGGTGTGCTCTGAGGTGCGTTCTGCTGACCCGTTCCAGAGCCCCAGCCCTGTCCCCTGCTGAACCTCCAGAGCCTCCTCGGCCGTGAACACGGGGAACGCCGGCCAGGGTACCGGGCTGGCTGCAGGGTGGGCGCCAGGGAGTTTGTGTGCGGAGGACAAGGGTGTCCTCCGCCCTCTGACTGCTGGGCTTCTTCTCGCTCTTTCCCATGTTGCTGTTGGGCACGCAGCCCCACGTGTGTCTGGATGTACAGAGAGTTTCGATGCACAGCATCTCAGGGTGCTGACAATTGCTCCTTGACACGGTCATGGTTAGCACTTTACAAGTGATCATGCAAGAGCTCTACAAACTGACACATCTTTGTCCAGCAGTTAAATACTGCAGGAGCTGGGACAAGACAGAGGGTTTCCGCTCTTAGGGCAACCTACTCCATTCTGGCTGCACTCTTAAATGTCCAGCAATTTAGGGAGGAAGTAGGGACAAAAATTTGTCCTTTCTGGATTTATAATCCCTACTGTGAGTTTCTTGAGTACAGACAAAGCCTCATCCCTCCTTGTTCCATGACCTTGCAAAGCGGAGCTGGCACTGGTCTCTTGCCCTAACTTCAGGGAATAGCCAGAGATGCCCTGATTCTCATTTGAGATCAAGTCTCTGGGGCCAGGATGGAGGAAGTGAGCCAGCCCAGCCTCTGTCCTTGGCTTCCTACAGTGAGGCATTGGAATTGTTCTGGGCAGCAGCTGGGAAGGGGTGCTGGGGACTATGGAGACTCATGAACCCAGGCACTAAAATCCAGGATGGGCAAGGAATTGCTGAAGAAACCAAGGATTGGGAAAATAATAATACTGATGTTATGAAGATTAAACACATTAATATTTATCAAATGTTTAGAGCATGCCTGGTATGCAGCAAGTGCTACTCTTACTGGGTTTAGGGTCTTATCCAGGTTCTTGATGTCCTAAACAAAGAATTGAGCCAGACACCCAAGAGAAACAGTAGAATCAATGATTTATTTGAAAGAGAAAATATAAATCCACTCCACAATGGGGAACGGGCCAGTGAGACAACCTCATGGCTGGGGAGGGCTTGGAGTTGAGTTCTGAGCCTTGGAGTTTGGGGTGGGATTGAGGGATTCTGTCTGAGGTCTCACTCCCACCAGGGAGTGGCCTGACTCAGCCCCTCCCTTGGGCAGTGGAGTTTTGACATTTTATGGTCCTTAGAAGAGCTATCATGCATCCAAAGGCCACAAGTTGGGCTCAAAACTCCATAGTCAATGAGACAGTAATCAGTTTACACTGGCGAGGTGGGATTCGAACTCAGCCAAGGGCTGCAGACTCCTGGGCATGTGCCTGGGACTTAGGAAACTGAATCACTCGGCTACTTTCTCCCACCGTGTTCAGCCCTGTGCCTCCTGCTCCTGGGCTACTGTTGGACTCAGAAGGTGGGTCTAGTCCCAGAAAGTGGGCTCCAAGGCTGGCACTCCCTTCTTCTCCCAGCTGTTTCCTTGGTTACCTTCTGCCTCAGATCTAGTGCAGAAAGCAGGCTGTACGATCTTTCTCCAGCTTTCCCTTAGTTACCGCCTGCCTCCCTCCTGCTTGTTATATGGAGTGAATCAACATGGTGGCCTTTGGAGTTGCGCACTGGGAGTTGGAGCATGTATGGTGGTGGCTTTGTGCCTGTAGGGCATACTTACTACAAGTCGGTGCTGACAGAAATAAAGAAAAAGGTGACATCAAGTGACTGCACAAAGGAAGATGACACTTATTTAGCATTTTGAAAAAAGCGTAAGTCCAAATTTTCTTTCATTATGAGTATGATAGACATCTCGGAAAGTTTTTAAACTATTGGCATGTAATGGCATGTAACACACAGGCCATTTGGAAGGATGGTTAACGTGTCAAGTTTGATTGCTAATTTTCCTCTCCTGAGCAGAATTCGGAATGGAAATTATCCACTAACTGTGATGTCAAAAGAGAAAAAGTAGGTCCGTTGACTGACTTTCTTCTTAACTTTCTTTCTCTTTCTTTCGCAGTTTGTCGTGCGGGGGATCAAACTTGGGGCCTTGCACACGCGAGGCAAGTGCCCTGCCACTGAGCACTGGCCCCGGTCCCTTCGTAAATTCTTACTTACACTGTTTCAACTAAGAAATGAAAGACTATTTTTCATCTTTTTGAAAGTGTCCCCTGGTGAGACAGCCTCCAAAAGGCATTGCAAAGACCCAATTATTTTGGCTTTAGGAAAGCCTGGAGTGTCGTGGCGTTCCCAGCGTCTCAGCTCTTTGCTTTCAGAGGTCTGTAATTCCAGCACCTGCTCTGCTTCCAAGACCTTATGCTGTGTGAATTGTGTCCACCTGGAGATATACAATGACACACTTGGGCTGACGGCTTCCTGGGCAGGGACCTCGGATCACACCTGTACCCAGTTGTGTGCTGTGTCTGTGGGTGTGGTGCTTGGCTGCACCTAGGGGGCCACGCTGGCTTTTTATGTTTTAACGAGTAAGCTTTGAATATTTACCTTGTGCTGGCATGGTGTCAAGTGAGCGCTCAGCACCCAGGATGCATTTGGTCCTCATACAACTCTCCGGGGTACTCAGTAATACTTGTGATTGTATGTGCTGGGCTTGCTGTACCAGTCAGTCTTCCAGGTGATTCCTGCACGTTAGCTTACTGTGTCCTTGTAACATCCCTGGGCGCTTGCTGCTAGCCTCAGCCCCATTTCACAAGTGAGGAAGCTGAGGCCCGAGCTTACACTGGTGAGGCGGGATTCAAACTCAGGTCACCCGGCTTCGGAATCCATGCTTTCCTGGGTGACACGTGCGGTCACATTGCCCTGTCACAGGCAAAGAATTAGGGACTCTCAGGGCTAACTACCCCCCGCTTGGGGACTCAGTTCCCCTCTGGTCGAGGAAATCTCTGCAAGGATGGAGAGATGGCTTCTTCTTTAGGAGACAGCAGCTATCTCTGGGCTGCGGGGTCAGCTGTTTTAGGTGCCATACCTGGTCCCTAGCTGGGGCAAGCAGCTGATCCCCCCGAGCTCTGCCATCCTTTCAGAGATTCCTGAAGGGCGCCATCCCAGCCTCCCTCCAGTCGGCAGAGCCTTTGTGCAGTGATAGAGCAACACAGGTGAGCGTCAGCGTTTGAGTTATCTAGGGAGGCACTTGGAGGCGGGCTCCCTGTGTTAAGGCATTTAAATAATTAATCAGCAGACTATTAATGTTAACCTTGGGCTAAGTTATAGGATATAAAGTGGCGACAGAACGGATCACTTTCCTAATGTCACGGAGCCTTTGCTCACTTTCAAGTAGCAGCAAAGATGCAAACCCTTATAACTGAAAAGAGAAATGTTCTGTTCGCGGGACTGGAAAATCCGCAGGTAGCTCTAGCCCAGGCTTTGCTTGACTCAGAAAACTTACGGTGTTTATCGACTTGCCTCTTTCCATCTCTTATTTCCGTTGCTTTCTATGTTGTCTTCATTCTGAAGCAGCCATCAGCCCGAGATTCAGATCCAGCCAAGAGCAGGCAGATTTTTCTCTCAGCAGGCCCAGTTTTGGTCGCAGCTGGCTGCTTCTTTTGGTCTGGTTTGCACCAATCACTTCGGCCAGGAAGATGAGCTGCCTGATTGGACGGGCCCAGGTCACATGAGGAGAGGAGAGGCAGGCAGAGTCCGTGCTATTGGAGCCCTATCGACTGAGAGCTAGAGAAAGGCACAGTTCCCTCCAAAAAGTGGTGAACAGGACAGAGAGGGCAAGAGCAATCCATGCCCACCTAGAGGAAAATAACCTGGCTTCTGCTCTACTGAAGCAGCCGGTCTCGTAGTGAGACTATTAAATACCCATACTACACATTTATCAAGCCAGTTGATGCAAGCCAAGCACAGCATCCTTGCATAGCCAGGTTCCGGGATCATTTTGCTGGGAGGTGACATCCTGTGTCAAGAGCAGTGATGCTACAGCTTGGGTCTGGAATGTCCCACATTGACCTGAGTTGGAGGCTCAGTCCCTGAGGTGTTACTGAGAAGTGGTGGAAAAACTTCAAGGGGCGGAGCTGCTCAGGTTACCGGGAGTGCGTCCTCAGTGGGGATTGTAGGACCCCACTTTCTTCCTCTCTTTTGCTTCGTGGTCACAAGGTGAGTGGTGCACTCCACCACTGCCACCCACCTCCTGCACCAGAGGCCTAAATGCAATGGACTGGCAGCTCTGAAATCATGAGCTGAAGTAAATGTTTTCTCTCTATAAGTTGGTTCTCTCGGCTGTTTGTTACAGCGATGGAAAGCTGACTGGAACACAGGCGTTAGTGAGTAGAGGCTGGCACATCTCCATTGTGGACATGGTGTTGTCTCTTTTGCATAAATATATCTGGAACCAAGAAGCTTGTCTGGTGAAACCCCCATCTCAGCAGTTAGTTGTGGCTAAATTTCATTTGGAGTCATAAAAGATGAATGCATTTGAATTCATTCATTACAATCTCCGTGGCTGCAGGATGCTTTGAGGAACTGTTGAGAATGAAGAGCTTCATAATTCCAGCCTCCTTAATGATATCTCCTGGAAAGTGTGGCAATAAGAAAGGAAAGTCGCAAAAATGAATGAGAAATAGCTGCACAGTAATGGAGAAGCTGTCAGTGGTGAGGTGAACCCGCAGAGGAAGCTTTAAGAAATACACACGTCAGATAAATTGAGACCCATAAAAAGTAAGCAGAGCATCGCGGCTGGCCAGCCTGCATTTCTTTGTTCTCAGGGTGAGGCCCTAACAGACAAATAAAAAGAGCTCGTTGGTTACTTGGGTTCAGTTCTGAGCTAGTAATTTCAGGGGATGGGACAGGTCTGGAAGGGTCCTAGGATGGGCCGCTGGGTGTGCACTCACAGCTGGATTTATAGGTTCATGAAAGCACAACAACTTTTGAAAGTGTAGGTGCGGTTCCCTTCCCAGGCTGCTGCCTGCAGCGCTGAAGGAGTAAATATTTTTATAATGAATGTGCAGTTGGTGGTGGTATCTGACAGCATCTCTGTGAGACCCAAGGGGACGTCTTGGGGAGGTGCTAAGAAGCAGAGCCTGAGATTTGTACTCGGAACGTGGGGTGGGGAGCTGGGTGCTGCCAGCCCCCCTCGCTGGAGGTGAGGTGCTGGGAGTGGGAGGGCGGAAGCCTCCTGGCTCATTGGCCAGCACACATTTTTCCTTCTGCACTTTGTGCTCTCCCCGCTGCAAGCTGCAGGGACACACAGCTCAGGGAAAGCAGGCCCAACAGTGGGCCCTGCGATTAGCAGGGCAGCCTCGGGTGTTGGTCCTAGAGGAGCCCCAGGTACCTGCCGGCAGGCTCAGTGCACCCCTCTCTGTTCCCCGTCAGGAGCCCGAGTATATGGGGTGCACTTGTGCTTGAGTTTCCTCTTTATGGCTCTGTCCACTTCTGGCACCGACCTTTGAATAGTGTGACCACGGCCAAGGCCAAGGTCAGCTGGGTTTAAGTGCTGCCATCTATCCGCTGCAACCACTGTGGTCTCAGAATCCGTGATTTGCTGGTGTTGTTTCACTTAATATGGCCAAGAACTCTGGGTGACACCAAGGTGAGTTGACTCTGCATGCAAAGAGAGATTTATTTGTTCAAGATCAGGCCATAAGTAGCAGGGAAACAGTTGGAAATACAAATGTGTTTGACTTTAGCACCTGCTTTATGCTGGAATTTATACAACCTGTCCTCCATGTTTGCGGGTTCCACATTCCCAGATTCAAGCACCTGAAGATTGAAAACGTAGTTCATAAGAACTAGAATGTTTGCATCTATAACAAACATGTATGGATTTTTTCTTGTTCTTATTTGCTAACCCATACACTATAGCAGCTATTTATCTAGCATTTATTTTTGCATAAGAAGCAGCCTAGAGATGACCTGAAGTACTGTGGCAAGAGGATGTTTGTAGGTTATGTTGCTTGGAGTGTCTTTGGGTTTTACTGTCCACAGGGCAGTCCTGGACCCGGTCTTCCTTGGACGCTCAGGGTGACTATCCTCAAATGCCCCTTTGCGTGATTCTGTCCCTGCCCTCCATTCTGGGCACAAGTGTTGTTTGTAGATGTTTGCGGTTACTCTTTACCTGCACACCAGGCCCCCTAGCCACAGCACCTGACAAAAGTAGACTGGGGCGTTGCTTCTTCGACAGTAGCCAGCCTCGCGGCAGGCCTGCGCCCGAAGCCCTGGCCTCGGTCAGCCACAGTAGTGGTGGGCTGAGGGGCCTCCGCAGGCCTCCACCTTAATCCTCAGGTTGCTGCTGTGAGCTCGGGTAGCCTGAGCCAGGGCTGGTCCCCCAGAGTTGTCCTGGGCCACTAAGTGCCTCCGGGAACTCCTGCCTGGGAGGCTCAGGGCGGGGGCTGGACCTGGGGGAACAGGGAGGAGAGACTGAGTCACAGGCCTGGTGCAACAGACTGACATTGAAAGGAGTGCTGCCCCTCCGTCTGGCTCTGTCACTTCCAGCCGTGTGCCCTTGGCAAGTGACTCAGTCTCTCTTTGCCTGCTTTTCCATTCTGTGAAATGGGGAGAATAAAACCCACCTCAATAGGTTATTGTGAGGACTGAACGAATTAGTGCTCATAAACCTCTTAGCACAGTCGTTGGCAGAATGCCCATGTTCCATGAAGCTAGTTACGGGATTATAATTTTATTTAGTTAATGATTTATTCAGTGCTATTAATTGAGAACCCGAGTTCCAGACCACTTCTAGACATGGAGAATAGTGGGGAAAAGCAGACAAAATTCTTGCTGTCTTAGCTCTTATGTGAACTCTAAAAATGCTGGACTCGTAGATACTGAGGGTACGATGGTGGTGATTGGGCTGGTGACCAACTGGAGAGATGCTGGTCACGGGATGTACGGCTTCGGTTAGACAGGAAGAGACTTGTTGCACATTATGATGGCTGTTCGTAATAATATAGTGTATACTTGAAAATTGTCAAGAGAGTAGATTTTAAGTATTCTGACCACAAAAATTTGATATGTATGTGAGGTAATGCTTATGATAAATAGTTTGAATTACCTATTTTGCAGTGGATATGCATATCAAAATACGATGTTGCTTACCAAAATCTATACAATTTTTGTCAATTAAAAAATAACAATAACTGAAAAGACAGTTGCTTAGGAGAAAAAAATAGACAAGTCAAGTCCTACTCGGACATGACTGGGAAGTCCCCAGTCCGTCACACTGCCTGTCTCCGGCCCCAGCCCGGGCTGCGGTGGAGCATGCGGTGCCCGGGTGGGGCTGGGGGTGATATCTGGCCCGTCTTCCTCCAACCCGCACGCCCTCCTCTGTCTGTCTTGCTTTCCCTGTACACAGCCTGGGTGGGGCCAGGGTGGCTGGCTCGATTGCCTTTTGATATGAGTCCTGGGGAGAGAGGAAGTTGGTGGTCCCCGAGTGGGTGACTGTCTGCAGAGCATCTGACAGCGAGGCTGCCTCTGTGTCCTCTTCTCTGGCCATCAAAGGAGAGAGGGGGTGTGCGCCATGTTGGGCGGGCCAGCCACAGGCGGGGATCTGACGACAGGTAAACGTGGGAGTGACCCGGGACTCAGCAGGGGCGGCCACAGGTGTGTAGTGCCCCTCAGAGTCACAGAGATGAGAAGCCCAACTCTCCTGCCCTCTGCTTCGCCCTGGCTGTGATGTTCACAAGGCTAAATGTACACAAGGGGCCAGCATGTGGGTGTGCAGGGAGACAACGTGCTGTAATTCAGCGCTCGGCCAAAACAGAGGTGGTCCCAGGACCCAGCATCTCCACAGCTGTTCTGTAAAAACCATCTCGGATTCTGTACAACTCCAGAGTCCTAAGGTGCCGCTGAAGTAGATGATTAGGATGACTTCAATGTCAAAGGACACTGGAGAAGTCGAGGGCTTGGCAGCAGATCTGATACCCAGGGGAGGGCAGAGTTGGCGAGTGAATTTGTCTCTTCTGACTCCCCCTGCTCTTCCCAGCTCCTGGCCTCCAGAGTCTGACCCACTAAGCACACAGGCCCTCCCCATTTCTAGTGGCTGCTACTGTGTTAGTCAGCTTTCTGTTGCTGTGACAAAATACCTGGGAAAAACAACTTTAAGGGGGAAAGATGGCTTCAGAGGTTTTGTTCCTTAGTCACTCGGCTCCATTTCTCCTGGGCCCATGGGGAGGTGGAACATCACAACAGGGAATGTGTGAGGGACAGGGGTACTTCAAGGGCACATCCTCAGTGAGTGACTTTGTCCAACTAGGCCCCGCCTTGGGAAGGTTTCACCACTTCCCGATAACTTCATTACTGGGGACCAAGCCTTCAACACACGGATCTTTGGAGACATTTCAGACCCTCAGATCTGAGGCACAGCAGCCAGCAACGTTTACACAGCTCTGGCGATGGGGGGCACTTCCATTCTGAGACCAAAGCACACTGTAGGATGGCAACACTTTAGAGAATTCTGTTTCTTGACTGAAAGGGAAGCTTCAGCTTCATCCTGTGCGCTCTTGAAAAGACTTTGTGTTTGGAGGAAGTCATTTAGGCCATAAGGGGAGGTACTGTTTTCAGGGCGTCACTCATGGTACCGGAGAGGTGCGTGGGGCTGTGGTCGTCAGCCATTCTGGGGAGTCGTTAAACCGCCACTCCAAGGCTCTCCACAGAGCAGCGCCTGCTGATCGGTATCTGTAATCGATAGATACTATAATTCTGGCTCATCACCAATTCCTTGCTTAACCAATTAATCCAAATTAGCATGGCTTAATTTGGAGGAACGTGTGCTCAACTCGGGGCCTGGCGGAAGCGGCACTCAGTTCCACAGCTGGTTGGTCTGGGCCAGGGTACCCCACTCTGGACAGAGAAGCGCTGGTCAGTCCGAGGCCCTTTCCCGCCCTTCCTGGCACCCTGCACAGCAGGATCTGCGTGTGGACCTGTGGACCGAGCCGGGTGGGGGGCAGGTGTGAGTAGGCGAGGGAGGGGCAGGAGGTGCAGAATCAGCTGACTTCCGTTTTTTAAAATCAGGAATTATTAGCCGAGAAAATGCAGAGGATCTCCTGGAGAACATGACAGAGGGTGCGTTTCTGGTCCGCGTCAGTGAGAAGATCTGGGGTTACACCCTCTCCTACCGCCTGCAGGAAGGCTTCAAGCACTTCCTCGTGGATGCGTCTGGGGACTTTTACAGCTTCCTGGGAGCGGACCCCAATCGCCACGCCACGCTCACGGATCTCATTGACTTCCACAAGGTATCCCTCTTCAGGGTGCCAGTCGCGCGTGAAAGGGTGGAAACCTGGACCCAGGAGAAACCAAGGAGGCACAGAAGGTCGCGGGTTCCATGTCCCGAGCCGCAATCTCAGGGACCTGCAGCGTCAGGGGAGAGGCCGGAGGTTGTCCAGGCCAGAGCTCCTGCCTGGCTCATCCTCTGATGCACAGTGCCCTTGTCACCCTGCTCTAGGTGTCTTCTCCCTGAGTCCCTGGTGCTCCTGGTGGGGTGGAAGGTCCTCCCTCCAAGCCCACACTGGGGCTCAGACGCCCCTGGAGTGCACGCTGGCCAGGCTCTGGCAACCTCCAGAGCTCACTGCAGTATAGCAGGCACCCAGTGGCTAGAGCAGCTTTTCTAGGTGTGGATTTAACCTTCTCTTATCTGAACTCCAGCTTTGCCACTCACTTCCTGTGTGACATTGGGCAGGAGGCTTAGTCCCCCTGAGCTCTTGTGGCCTAGCCAAGAGTCTCAGTGCATTTTGTGTGGGTGGGTGATTGACAAAGAGCAGAAGCTTGTCTCTCACAGTTCGGGAACCTGGGAGGTCCAAAGCTGAGGGGCCGGCACCTTCTAGTTGCGTCGCTCTGTGGTAGAAGGTGGAAGGGCAAGAGGGCCAGAGAGAGCAAGAGGGGGCCGAACTCCACTCCTGAGATGGTGGCATTAGCCCGCTTATGATGGCAGAGCCTGGTCTGATCACCTCTGACAGGTCCTACCTCTTCATGCCATTCCCACAACAAGTACATTTTCAACACATGCTTGTGGGGGCGCATCAAACCATAACAGAGGAGAAAGATGCACATCATGCTAACTGGTGTCTCCCTCACTTTCCACAGTACTGGGGCAGAATACCTAACACCCACAATGTGAAGAAGGAAAAGTTTACTTTGGTTCATGCTTCATCCCATAGTTGGCTGGCTCCAAGGCAGGAAGGCCTGGTGGAGGGGCACAGCCGCAAACGCTGCTCACATCATGGTGGTCGGGAAGCAGAGAGTGAAAGGAGGGGCCGAGGAGAGAGACACTTCGGGGTCACAGCCCCAGTGACTCATCTCTCCCGACCAAGTCTTATCTCCTAATGTCATATTTAGCTACAGTGGCCCCATGATTCAGCCTCCCATCAAAAGCCCCGGCTATGAGCACACGAGGTTTGGGTGGGCTGGGCTCTTGTGAGCTTTGAGGGAGATCCTGTGACTTGTCTCCTGCCATGGACCCACATCGGTTGTGGCTGCCATCAGTAGGAACCAGGAGAGAGGCAAAGGCAGAACTCAGTGCCCCAGAAGGAGAGGACAAAGAGAGGTGGCCGCTCAGGTCTCCGTCACCTGCCTGAGCTCTGTAGGCACAGAAAGGGCCACAGAATCGCCGGACCATCTTGCTGGGCTTTGATTTGGTGCCTCTCGGATTTGTGCCACTTTCTCTTCATCCCTTCATGGTTGTCCCCAGGGCTGGAGAGATATGTAGTGTGTAATCTGGTCTTATGATCAAAGCATGTAGCAAGCCACCTGCCACCTGTCACAAATGTCTGGACACTGAGTGTAGAGTGCTGCCCTGAAACCAGGACCAACCAGGAGCAAGGCAGATCTCTACTTGTGCTGGGGACCAGAGGAAAGAGGGAAGGGAAGGAGTGTGTGGATGCTGGCCCGTTTTCTGAGTCAAGCCTCTAGCCTCTTGTCTGTATCCATGCCTGCACTTGGTCCTCGTACCGCCCTGCTCGGGATGCACATGGGCTCCAGTTCACAGATAAGAAAAACCAAGGCCAGGGAGGCTGGAGACTTGGCCGAGCTCTCCCAGCTGGTGCCAGCTGGGTCCAGGAGTTAAGCGTTAGGCTGTGTGCCTCTAAATCCTGTGCTGTCTTTGTTTGCCCTGTCCAATACGAACTGCTGTAGCAGCAAGGAGGGCCTTGTCCCTTTGTTTCAAGCAAAGGATGAATGCCCATCTCTCGGGTAAGCAAGGCTGGGCCAGATATCTTGGAAGGTCTTTATTTTCTTCCAAGTCTCAACTTCTGAGACTGACAGTACACTGCAGAGAGATATCGTCTGTGGCCAGGTGGCGATCTGGTGGACAGAGTTTATAAATTAACAATTTAATTACACAATTCATTCGCAATTACATTTTCAGAAAAAAATCAAATGCAATACAAAATGAAAGCCTCATCGATGTCAAATCCTTGTTTCCATCCTCCACAGGATGAATCACAACTTGCCATGTACTTATCCAGGTATTTCCCCAGGTGGTAGCATCAAAACTTACGTTCATAGGAAAATACATAGTTTTGATATTTTTCACAGAAATTGGTTAGCTCTTTACATACATTTCAGCAACTTGATTTTTAGAAGAATACTCTGAATATATCAAACAGCATCATATTTAAAAGCAGCACCCCTGGAATCAGAGTACAGAATTTAAATCCCGACTTCTTTGCTGTGTGTGACATTGGACAACTACTTAAACTTTTGTGCCTGGGTTCCCTCCTCAGTAAGTGGGCTTAATAACAGCACTTACCTATTAGGGTCACAGTGAGGTTTTAGTGGGGCATCACTGTGTAAAGTGTTGAAAAATATGTATACCCAGCACTTGTAAGTTATCAGACTGTGTTGGCCTTTATTAAAATATGTTGATGAGGTTGCTGGTGTCAAACACGCACCATCCTGGTAAGCGCCCTGTGGCATCCCCTGCATGGAGGTGTGTTACAGTTTAATCATCTGATCTCTTCTTACATCCATCACCCACCTCAGCTTTTCACGATTGTGAACAATGCCGCAGAGACTTCTGCACGACATGTATGTCGCTGTGTCACTGTGGATACATGCTGGGTATCCCCGGAACTGGAATTGCTGGCGAGAAAAGTATGCACATTTTAATTAGGAAAGATCTGCCAGATTGCCCTCCAAAACATGGCGCCAATTCATGTTCCTGCCAAAATTACATGAGGCTGATTCCCCACACTGTGCCAACACTGGGAATTCTCAATCATTTCATTTTCCCCCATCAAATGGGCAGACGATGTGTCTCACTATTGGGCAGTTTGCACTGGTCTGATTACCAGGATGCTGAGGATTTTTTTCATGCTCTTAATGGCCCCTTGAATTTCTTTGTGATTCGTCTCTGCATATCCTTTGTCCATTTTTCTATTTGGATGTCTCCTTCTTATTGATGTGATAATTTCTTCAGCTGCTAAATTTCTCTTTAGTTATGTCCATTCTGCTTTTCAGTTCTCCCGAAATTTTTCTTTTTAATTTAACCGGTCATAGTTTTCATTTGCAGATCTTTTTTTTTTTTTTAAATAGCCCATTCTTGTTTCGCAGATGACTTATTCTTCTGAGAAAGTAATATGCATCTCTTAGAGGCACCTTCTGTTTGTTTTATAAACTTGATATTTTCCTGAGAATACTTCTATTATTGAGTTTGGCATCTTTCTTTTATAGTTCTGATTGTTCTCAAATATTTACAAATTTTGGTCTCTGAGGTGATCTTCCAACTTTAAATTTCCTGTTTATCCATGAGGGGACACAGTTTCTTTTCCCCAAATAAATTCTCTGTGTGTCATAGTTGACAGTCTCCGTGGCCTCCCCTGGAGCCGCTTGTTTCTCCTCATTCTCTGATCTGCCCGATGCAGATGACTGTGTGGCCTTCTGCCCCCAGCTGTCCCAACTTGCACTGGCCCTTGTCCCACGTCGACTCCATGATCTCCTCCTGTGTGCTTTTGTTTTTCAGTGATTGTTTAACATTTTTACTTTGTTGGTGGCCGACCTTTTTATTTTCTAATACTCTAAAATTTATGTCTTCTTAAAGGCAGATAGTTTTGCTGTTATTTCTAGAAATTTGAGAGAAGGGGAAGTGGATGTACGGTCTTAGTCGTTCTGTTTTGAGCTAGTTTCTTTCTAGTGAATGTTTATAATCCTTTCTTGATGATAAGTACATTTTCTTTTTTCCCTTTTAGGAGGAAATCATCACAGTTTCTGGGGGAGAGTTGCTGCAGGAACCCTGCGGACAGAGGGACAGCCCGCCAGACTACCATCTATTGTTCGAATGATAGTTTTTCTCCTTATCATTTGGGTTCCTTTGGGATAATTTTTTTAAACCCAGTTTAAGAACTTCCCAACTCAAATCTTTATGGCCTTCAGCAAGATCCACCACAATCCAGAGGCACAAATAGATTAGTATATCTCAAGCGATATTAAATACACGGCATTTGTGCTCAGTACTCGGGACAAAAATTGCTAGTGGCTGATGCAGCGTGTCTTGTGCAGAGTTTAGCTATGACCGCAAATGATGGAGCTAATTTGTCACTATTGCCTTAAACCACACTCCTAGAATGCATGCACGGACCATGTTTTGATAATTCAAAATAACTCTAAGTGCCGAATTCTGAATCTAACATATGGCAGACTTTCAATGAACATTTGTTGAATAAATGTAGTTCTTCTGAAAATTTTCCAACATGAATCAGCGATGATTTTTTTTACCTCTCACTCTTTATAAAGTCATGGAATTAGAAGGAAAGATTGCAAAGGATTTATATGGAGAACACAGATGCTACATCCTTCTTGGGATTCATCACCCTCATTGATATTTTCACCGGGTTTACCTGAGGCTTCCAGGACAGGGACGGATCCGCACCGCCTTCCTGATTTAATCTCTCTCTTCCTCCCGCCTCTGTCGTTGAGTTGTATCTTGGCCCTGGTTTTTCAATATTAAAGCAGTGATCTTATACATTCCTACAGACGTGCCCAAGACCTGGAATGAGTTGTTAATCCGGGAATGGTGTTTAGACATCTAACAAGGCCTTTGCTCTCTCGGCTGCTGCCTGTATGATGTTACTCAAATCATTAGCTCTGTCTTCACTGCTCTTTTGATTTCGATTCTACTGTCTGCTTAACTTGGGTACGTTCTTCATATTAACAGGAAGACTCTCTCAGTGTTGCCTCAGTAACTTGAGGATGGCGTCTCTGTGCATGACCATGTCCTGTTCTTATGGTCATAGACACAGAGACAGCGGATTGTGGTAGCAAAGTTCCCGGCCTTAGCGTCAGGAAGACCCGGGTTCAGACCACAGCCCTGGAATTCACTGCCTTGCAGCACGGTGCTTGGTGACCATGCAGAGACAGAGGGACTCTGGGAGCATCAGGAGCTGGGCAGCCTTTCTAGGTAGCTGTATCCAACTTCTTGTGCTCCGCTTCCCCTCTTGCCTCGCCTGTTCCTCACGTCCTCTGCTGCCACTTGTTTCCCAAGCCGTCACTTGCACCAGTTTTACAGGGCTCTGCTCTTGCTCACCCTGTTGGTCAGCCTCAGGGAGCACGACCCTGCAGTGCAAGGGGCTCCTCGCCTCCGGCTGCTGTGGTACAGAAGAGCCGGGGTCAGTGTCCTTGCAGAGGAGGCTGAGGCTGGGAGTCAGTTCTTCTCTCTCCTTCCTCCTGAGGGACCGTTCTGAGAGGTAGCTCTCCATATAGCCTCTTATAGGACAGTTCTACAGAATGGAACAACCAGTCATGATGGCGCCGAGTAGTGGCCAGATCCGGTGACTTCCTGATCGTTCTTCCTCCTCGTTGGCCTCACCCCTCCTCCATCTGTGGCTCTTGTGAACCGAGCAATGGTCCAGAAGCATTGGGCACTGTCTCTGTCCTTTGGGGACTCCACAGAAGCCCCCACCACACAATTGTTTAGTAACATCAGCTTTGCAGCTCAGCGGAGAGCGCCCCTCCCTGTCTCCCTGGATGGATGAAATGAAGCAAAGGAAGTACTTTAGATAGAGCACTGAAGTACTTTACAACAACAGCCAAGTATCATCAAAATCAAATGTATTTCTATGAGGACTCAGCAGAACCAGTTTTTTTTGTGGAGTGGGCTCTGCTGTTTGTCAAACTGAAATCGTTGAAGTCATTTAATCTTCCAAAACTCTAACATGGAAGAACATTTTCTGCATGGTCATCATTAGTTGTTTTTGGCAGATCTATTAAATGGCAAGTATGGAAACTGTCCAAAGGGACGGTGCTACTCACCATAACCATGACCAGCGATGACTTCGTGCTGAATGGCGATGTGCTGGGGACGTGATGTGATGATTTCCAACGAGCCGGAAGAAGCTTCCAGCAGTGGCTGTGAAAGCAGACTGAAACGAGTCGGGAGCCTGAGTCCCCAGCCTGTTGTTTCTGGTGCTTCCTAATCAGTATGTGAGAGACAACAGCTGAGTTTTCCGTCCTTATCACATTCGTTTCATTTTATTTGGGGGCCTGCACTTTCAGCGTGTCTCATATATTTTAGGTTTTTACCTGGCTTTAGAATAAATTCCTTGTAAGTTGTCCTGCAAATGAAATTACTGTCTGGAAAACTGCAATTTCATCTTGAGAGTTTTATTATGCTAATAAATGTTGGGATTCTCAAATAAAGGAATTGCCTCTTTTTTTTTCCCTGAGCCCTACAAATATAATGAAAAATAGTCGGCTACAACACTCAGCAGAGGGAAAATTTACAATCTATAACTAGAAAGAGAAGTTGTAAAAAACACTATGCAACTTAATGGAAGATAAATTTCAGGGAATGAAAGGGCAACTTGGAATATAGATGCAGGGAGATCTCTGAGTGACAAATATTTTTAGGGATCATCTAGAGATCCGGGAGCTTAAATAGGGGTGACGACAGAACGGACCCCTCAAGAGTGTGAAGATCTGGGGCTTGGGGGAGTTTGTTCTCCTTCGATCCCCTTGAACATTTTGTTATCCTCAGGACTGACTTGGGATCCTGGGTGAGTTTCTCTGTCTCTGGGGCAAGTGTTGACTGTTTCAGAAGGTGGCTATAAGAACAGCATAAAGACTTGTGATGATAATGACAAATTTTTTTAAGCCTATGTGTGTGTGAATTCTCACAACCAGGCTTGAAGAAGATCCCTTATCTCCATCTTGTACATGGGGAAACTGAGGCCCAGAAAAGTTCAGAGCTTTCCCAGATTCACTTCTCTGGGAAGGTACAACACAGAGACTGCTCGCAGTGTGACTTGCGGATCGGTGTGAGGCTTAAACCAGCGCTTCTCTGACTAATGTGTGACCTGAACTGATGTGTGTGCTGATGTTAGAATTGCAGATTCTCCTGCAAGAATTAGGCCTAAGGTTCTGAATTTCTAACCAGCACCCCCACCATGCTGCTGGACTGTAGGCCACACATGGAGAGACCAGATTTTAAAACAGAGGTTGTTGGAAAATTATAACTGCAGTCCAAATTTGGCCTCCTGCTGTATTTCCATAGAGGGAATGGTTTTTGTATTTTAGATAGCTGAGAAGCATTGTTTAAAGAATAACATTTTGTGACCTGTGAAATTTACATTAAACTTAAATTTTGGTGTTCGTTTATAAGGTTTTATCAGACTATGGCCACACTCATTTGTTTACATATAATCTTCAGTTGTGTATGACCCACAGAGCTAAAATACTTACTATCTGGCACTTTGAAGAAAAAGCTTCCTGATTCCTGTTTTACACTATGGTGTGTATAGTAGAAATTATTTTGCTTCCTTTCTCTGCTTTGTCTAAATCTACTCTTAGTGTGTTAGCTCTTCATCACTGTGAAAAAATACCTGAATCAACTTAAAAGAAGAAAAGGTTTATTTTGGCTCACAGTTTCTGAGGCTCCGGTTCATGGTCACTTGACCCTGTTGCTTTGGGGTTACGGCAGCATGGTGCATCTTGGCAGGAGCATGCGGCAGAGTACACTGTTTTAGCCTTCGGAGGGTCTCTATGATGGAAAAGCCCACACTGAGCATTCTCACTGCTTTGACTTAGAATCCCAAGTCTACTACTTTAAAATTGTTAAGAGAAATAAACAAATGAGCACGCAAACAGGTAAGATTGAAAAAACACAAAAGAGCTCTGCTGGAAGCTGGTCTGAAATGGGGGTATTGAGAGTTGAAGCAGAAGCGCATGTTGCAAATCTCTTCTGTGACTTACAGAACAGGGAAACCGAGTCAAGACAAAATGTCCAAAAGGAACGGTCTAAGCTCACTGTCTTCTGTATGGAAAAGAAGATATCAGCCGAGCTGATCAGTAGGGACTCCGCATGAAGGAACTCGTTGTCGAAGGCCCTGGGTTTATGCCCAGTACTACAAAAGCAAACACAAACAAACAAACAAACAAACACCCACGTCCCGTCAATAGCTCCCTGCTCCAGCCCTCTCCAAATTCTGACATCCATTATTCTACTTTCTGTCTCTATGAGTTTAACTACTCAGGGTACCTCATATAAGTGGAATTATACAATGTGTGTCCTTTTGTGGCTGGCTTATTTCACTTACGTCTTAAAGGATCATCCACGCTGTAACATATATAAGAATTTTTAAGCTATGTAACATTCCATTGTATGTACACATTTCATTATCCTGTCATTTGTAGGTGAATGCTCAGATAGCTTCCACTTCTTGGCGACTGTGGATAATGTTTGATGGACATGAGTGTATGTCCCATGATTCTTGTGCTTTCAAGATAAAATGAAACTATTTCAGTGCCTCCCGCATTTACAAATTCTGATCAATCCCTGCCGAGGGCACTTAACTCCAGCTCCCCCGTGTCAGTAAGCACCATTTCCTAACTTTTTCCTTTTGCTGTCCCATGATTCCTCTGGTGTATGCTCTCCCTTGTTAATAACTTATTAAGCCTAACTTTAGCTACAGATGTGTTTCTGGTAGGCTTTAACTGATGAGCCATAAAAAGAGCACCTTGAAACCATCCATGATAAACACGCAATAAGCCTCAAATGCCTCGATTTGCATTTCCCTGATAATTTGTAATTGTCTTAGTTACTTTTCTCTTGTTGCTGAGACAAAATACCTGGCACCCAAAGTTAAGGGAGGAAAGGTTTATTTGGCTTACAGTGTGTAGAGGTTTCAGCCACAGTCAACTGGATCCAAGGCAGGGTGTCAGAGCAGACAGGCAGAAGGCAGCAAGGTAAGCAAGAAGAGGATAGACAAGCCTCTTCCTGTCCCTTATATCTTATTCAGGCTGCCAGGATTAGGGCGATGCCAACCCAATCAATGGTTTAGTGATCACACGCCCTCAATCCCAGCATCATGCACTTCAGATTCAACCCCTCCAATGACCACATGAGGCTTTGGGGGGACATCTAGAAACAGACCATAACAGTAATGTCGAGTATTTTATTCATATACTTCTTACTCACGTGTTTGTCTTCTTTTGAGACATGTCTATTTAGATCATTTGCCCAAGTAAAAATTGTTTAGTTTTTAATTGAGTTTTTTAGTTCCTTTGTACATCCTAGCTATTAATACATATTCTGTTGGGTGAATAGTTTGAAAATGTTTTCTCTGATTCTATACGTTGTCTCTTCGCTGTATTGATTGTTTTATTTGCTCCACAGAAGTTTCTTAGTTTGCTATAATCCCATCTCTCCAGTTATGCTTTTGTTGCACAGAGCTTTGGCATCTTGTAAAAATTTACTTCCCGTACTGATATCTTGAAGTGCTTCCCTTATGTAATCATCAGGGAGACGCGAATCAAAACCACAATGAGATATAATCTCACCTGAGTCAGAATGGCTGTTATTGAAAAGTACAAAAATAAGAAACGCTGATGAGGATGCTGAGAAGAGACAACTGTACATGCTGCTGGCGGGAGGGCAAATTAGTGCAGCCGTTGTGTCCACTTGTTTTTCTTCTTCCTTTTCCATGCTGGAGCGTTGTGCACGACAAACGAGTACTCTGTTGCTGAGCCACAGAGCCTGCCCACAGTACAGCTGTGAAAAACAGTAGGGATGCTTCTCAAAAACCTAAACACAAAGCTATGTGCTGTGACCAAAATACATGGTGAATATTGAAATAGAAGATTCAGTATAGTAAAAGACATATTGCCATGAATCCTCTAAAAATGCTGTCCGTTGCTTCGAACACATCTATTCCATCATTTCTGCTACTTTCTGAAGTTCTGGAAGTCCTCTTTCATGAGTGTCTTTACTGCCACCGAGCGTCATCCAGTGGAAAGGCAGGATTATAAAAACATTAGGGTGTATCCTCACCCACTTTATTCCTTGGATCTGACACTGTGCACCTTCCGGCTCTTCCCTCAAGTCAAAGTGACCATGAACAATAAACATTTTGAATAAGTTCAGAATATTGATGCAGCCACTGCAGTGAGGCTAAAGAGGCTCAGGAAAGAGGGCTTCCAGATCTGTGGCAGAAAGTGTCAAGAAAGACGGGATAAATGGTTTCAAAGAAAGTGGGAGGATTTCGAGGGGGATTAATGACAATTCACCTTTCACTGTAATACACTTCAATTTAAAATGACACCAGTATATCAAAGAGATACCAGCTCTATCTTTTTGCACAGCTATACCCAGTTGCTGAATTCTGCAATAAACTGAGGTGTGCACAGATGGACGCATTGATTAAATATATAGAATATGTATAAATGGTATATTATTCAGCAACAAAAAAAGGGAAATTCTTTCATTTGTGACAGAGCAGATAGAAATGGAGAACATCATGTTAAGTGAAGTAAGGTAGACACAGAGAGACAAACACTATATGTTCTCATTTCTATACGAAGGTAAAATGTTGGTCTCAAAAACGAATGTGGAATAGTGATTGAACACTAAGGATTAGGAAGGGTGGGGGGTTACACGGGGGGGCTGGATAGCAGGTTTCAAAATAGTCAGGAGGACTAAGGTCTAGTGTTCCACAACATAGTAGGGTGACTAGAGTTTATCACAAGTTAGTATATATTTTGTAAAGAACTAGAAGAGTTAGAAGGCTCCAAACAAAGAAATGCTGACTGTTCCAGGAGATGGAAATGTCAGCTGCCCTGGTTTGATCAATCTACATGCATACGTAAATTGCATTATCCACTGTATGCACTATGTCTAAAAAATGCAGGTTGTATAAATATGTACAAATATTACATAAACTAAAAATAAATTTAGAAAAGGCCCAGTGTCTTCTCTCCCTTTGCCACACTGAGTAGGACACGAGTGTTTCTTGGGTCCCTTTGTATCCTCGTCTCAGAGGATGGACATGTGGGCCTGCTGTCCTCCGAGCTCCTCCCTCAGGAGATGGCGAAGTGAAGGGTGGGGAGGAGGCAGAGGCAGAGCCAGGCTCAAAAGTGGCTGTGCCGGCCGCTCTTCTGAGGATGCTGCCTTCCCGTGGACATCCAGCCAAAGGAGAGAAGGCCCAAGAAGAAAGAAGAGGATAACAGAGCTTGTCTGTGGTGGACCCGCGACCTCTTTGCCAAGAGACCTCTACCCTTCATGGTCCCCTTTCCTTCAGCTTCACCCCCCAGGGAGGAGGAGGCAGGAAGGTACACAAGGAAGAGTAAGTCTTTGGAGGTGGTGAGCATAAATCTGAACTTAAATGGCACAAAAAGAATAGAATAGGTTTTCAGGAAGAGGAAAAATTGGTACAAGCAGAAGTCCAGAGGCGTGAAGATGTGAAGGTACGTGTTTGTGCGCTTTTTCAGTACAGGCCTCAGTGAATTCTTTAGCAAACTCTATTCCTCCCTCCGCACACAAAACAAATATTTGCACAACCAGATTGAACCAGAAAGGGCATATTCTGTCCAGATTCCCAGCCATGAAGCATGGGTCTTCAATACTACTGCAAACCTACGTGGTAAGCGAATTTATGCCAACAACTCGGGTACTGGCCATTTAGCTGGAAGTTGTGTGACTTACCTGCTCCTCATATAGTTTTTCCTGACTCTTCGATCAAGATTGTATATTGCCAACTACTTGTTCTGTCCCTACGCCGGCGCGCCTCTGGATAATTTCCCTCTCCTCCTCACATCTTCTTGGGTTTTTGTGCTGGGCCTATTCTGATTAATTGCAGTAATTTCTTTTCCTTCTACTGTTCTTTAAGGGTTCTTTTCTCCCTCTGGGCAATTTGATAAGGGAGAAAACCTGACTCCTTTTATCTAGGCCGTGTGTTCTTTTCAGCCTTGTATTTCTGTTGGCAGCCAGTGTTTGGACAGAACCACGGGAGTTCTTTGGGATCACTAAGCATCTTCCTCCATTTCTTGCTTCAAAGAACTTATGAAACATAAGGAACACTTAGGGCAAACACAACTAACAGAACTACCAAAATATTACACAGGAAGAAAAAGTAGTATTCCAACATGTGGCTAAATTCATGACAGGTAATTGGTGAGCCAGTAGCCCAGAGTCTGGCTCTACAGTGTCTTAGGAACAAACCAGACCCCTTCCCAAGGCTGCTTAACAAAATAGCGTTTTCCATTAGCAATTTGCTTAAGAGGCGTGGGATCCCTGAACAAATGGGCCATCGGAAAGCTAATTAATGACACTCTGCGGTCTTAACCTTAAGAAGCAGACACTAAGACACAGCTGAAACAGAAATCTAAAATTGTCTCAGCAACGACTTAACTTTTATTACTTAGTACACACCAAGGGAGGAATATTGTGCGCTAACAGCATTTACCTGACACATATATAAAAACGATAAAGCCCAGGCTGGTAGATCCAGCGCACAGCACCATTAAAGAGAAAGCATCAGTATTCACAATAGAGATTGATGGTCTCCATTAAGCAATTCAATTATTGGTTGAAGGGGGCTGCCATCTCTCCCAACAATTTTAAAAGTCCCCGAACTCTAATTGTTAACCAGTTGTACACAGAAGTACAATGGCAACTCGAAGAGGAGGAAAAGTTCAACACATTTCAGACTCTCACAGGCTTTTTCTCGTGTGTGTTTCTTACTTCCTCAGATGGACCTGTTCTTCTGTCTCGTGGAGTATGCAGTTTGTCTTTCTCCACAGATGTCAGAGAATGCTGGCAGAAGGCGGCCCAGGGACGCTGGGTGTCTATGTTAGTCAGAGTCCTTGTGGGAAGGAGCACGGAGCCTCGAAATGTGGTCATTTGAGGAAAGCTTCTGTGATAAGCTTGACTGTCAATTTGTTTGGCTTGAGTGATACCTGGGAAGTCAGTAAAGGACACTCTGGTGTATGTCTGGGTGGGTCACGGGGATGCAGCCTTGGTCCCCGGCCCTCCCTCTCTGGCTCTTTCCCTGTTTTCTGCTTCCCAGTGTCACGAGTCCAGCAACTTTCCTCTGCCGCACTCTTCCGTCAGATTTGCTCCTTGGAGCCAGCTGATCATGGATGGAGACTTCTGAAACTATGAGCCAAAATAAACCTCTTCTTCTTTAAGTTACAGGTGTCAGGTATTTTGTCCCAGCAACGGAATAGCTAACCAATACAGCTCATTTACAAAGGCAGAGATGTCGGGAGCCACAAGGGAAAGTACGGTGACCTGAGATTACTCAGTAGCATCTCAGCCTTTACTAGGCTGGCTGGACAAGAGAGCAAGCAGTTGTAAGGAAGCAGAGTGCTGAACACAGAGCTGGCCATTTTGAAAGGGTAGAACTATGGCTGAGCGTAGAGCCAGGCTGAGGCAACTTTGCACACTGAGGCAGCACACACTGACCCGCCTGTTCTCTGCTCGACACCTCATCCTGGAGCCTGTGGGTTGGGAACTCTCGGCGGAATCTATGCTTCCCCTAGGGGGGAAGAAGACACAAAATACATCTGGAGGGTCGAAGTTAATCCTCTGGTGTCTCTGTACATGACTAGGAAAAATCCAATGTTTTTCCTACTCTTAAACGTGACACCGAACAATTCCACCTTTAGTCACCAAAGTATATAAGGGCTCCTCCTGACAACCACCCACCCTTTAGCAGAAACCAGCTGCGTGTCTTACAACTGAAGCCAATTCATACACTATCTATCTGGATTTGGAGTCAGACTCCAGCAGTTGAGGGCTCAGCTGGACAAAGCGACCCCACCGCAGACTCCAGTCACAAGGCCACTCTGACGTCTGCCTGGGCATCAGTCAGGGCTCCTGGGCCCCTTTCTCAGGCTCAGTTACTTTCCCAGAACAGCTCATAGACCCCAACACTTGTGCTTACCGGTTATTCTAAAGGATGCAGATGCACAGTCGGGTGGAAGAGATGAAGGTCTGTGGGCAGGGCTGCTGAGCTTCCACCTCCCTTCAGGCCCACCAGGCAACTCTGCATGGTCAGCAGTCGAGAAGCTTTTTGGATTCCATCCTTCGGTCCTTTGGGATTTCTGGAGGCTTTGTTACATGGGTGTGATTGATTATATCATTGGCACTTGGTGGTCAACTCAACCTTAAGACTCAACCTTAAACCACTCAACCTCAGCCACCCCTAGAGGTTGGGGGTGAGGCTGAAAGTTCCGACCTTCTGATCACATCTTGGTTCCTTGGGCGACCAGCCTCCATCCTGAAGTGGCCTATGAGCCCACCAGGAGTCATCTCAGTAGAACAAAATATGCTCTTATCACCCAGGAACTTAGGAGCTCCGGGTCACGAACTCAGGATAGAGACCAAACATAAGAACAAGATTCTCCTAGCATCTGTCTTCAAGGGTCTTAGGAGCAATGTTTTAGGAACTGAGAGCAGAGTCTAAATATATATATATATATATATATTTATTATATATAATATCTCAGCGTCACAGCTTGTTTTGCTAATTTTGAGTCCTCTCGGATGCTGATAGTTTTTCTTGTCTTCCATCCACAGCAGTACCCTTTCCAGTTTCCCTCACAGTGTGTGTTGATGTGTTTCTTTCTCGAAGGCAGAAACTGTATCTCAGTATCAAAACTCTGGCTTTAAAATTTTGCTGTGCTCCACCACGTGACAACCCCCAACTTTCCCTCCGTGTCCGAGGAGATGGACAACGTGGTAGTGATTACTGAGCCCCGGGTTGGCCAACTGCCTTTGCATGATGCTCCAACCCTCTTGGGTGTGCTGTTTTCCGTCAGTTTCCCAGTATCTCAGTTTGGCACCTTCTGTCCTATCTGTGACCATTAGAACAGTGTATAATAAATGTTGGTTCCATACCTTCCAACTTTCTCTCCTCTCTGCATGGAGTAGATCCTCTCATTTTTGGAGTCTCCAAGACACAGTAAGAATGGGAGCCTTATGAGGCTCATCAGAAAAGGTTATGGTTGGAGTTGGTACTCTCTGAGCTCTCTCTGACTGTCTGAGGATCTTCATCCGAACCTGTGCTTCAGGGTGTTCAGGTGGCTGTTTCTGGGGCTGGCAGTCAGGACTCTGAGTCTGGGGAAGACGTGGGCTTTGGGTCCCACCCACCAGGCAGCGCTGTCCAGTTTTTCTACACAGTTGTTTTCTGTAGAACTAGGGGATAGCCATTTAATATGGTGGTTTTTAATTCCTCACTGGCTAATAGGAGCATGAGATATAATTACTGGGGTAATTTCTGGCAGGTTAGAAGGGAGGGGTAAAATTTACCTGTAGTTGGGACTCGGAGTAAGTTTGATTTGGCTGCATGTGAAACAGATGGGGAGAAAGCAAACCAGCAAGGAGATTAAAAGTCCTCAGCTCTCTGCTATGTCCGTCTGGCTAGTACCTTGTGAGGTTACATGCTTGGTATGAGTAAGATCTAACGTAGTTAAACAAACAATAAACAACAGAGTTCTTATTCTAGAGATGGTGATAGCGTTGGTTGGGCATGGAGCTCTTGCACGAGCACGTTTTCAAGTAATGCAAATTCCGTTTCTGGGCCTGCGCTCCCCTCTGAGGGCACAGGACAGGCTGGATGTGCTCTTTTTGTGCAGGACCGGCGACATTTGATCTTCATAATTCAGGAAGTTGTGAAAGACATGCAACTTCAATTTTCTGCAGTTAAGCCTAATCTATCTCAAATTTCCATTTCACTGAGGATTCAACTTGAGTATTTCAGGGTAAAGCCAGTCGACTGCTCATCGTCCATTCTCCCATCCAGCCAAGCCAGTTATCTCTCTCTGAGTTCAGACTACAGCACTCTGGGTGGCTCCTCTGGGTCGCTCAGCAGAATATAACCATCTTCGTCTTCCGATTCTTTCCCCCCTATCAACATGGAGGGTCTGGCCCAGGGGTTCCAGTGAGCAAACTTGAACTGGGTTGGTCTAATATGTGGTCCTGGAAATCATCCACTTGGATGGTGGCCTTTGAACTCAAAGCCAAACCCGGGGATGCAGCTTAGTGATAGTGCACTTGCCTGCTGTGCTCCTTGGTTCAGTCCCCAGTACCCCACCTCCCAATCCCCCCAAAGCCATCAATTTAAAGCCAAACTGTGCTTTGGTAATTGTGAAGCTGGGTGATGAGGACTTGGAGACTTGGGATTCGTTATTCTATTACTTCTACTTGGGTGTATGTTGGAAAGTTTCTATAATAAAAATGGTTGGGAGAAACTTTCAAAAAGGAAAAGATTTGGCATACAGATTCTCTAGTTCCTTTGTGAAAATAACCCTAATATGTGCTTCATGTCTAGACTTCCAAATGGGTGAGAGTCTCAGGGGCAGAAAATAGTGTGAGTGTGTGTGTGTGTGTGTGTGTGTGCCATATTCACTCTGCTTCTTCACCCTAAACTGGGAGAGGGAGCTGCTCCCTCTCCTGCCCAGCTTGGTTCATTTTTTTCTCTGAGGTTGATCAATTCAAAGGCCAGGATGACCCTCGGGGTCTCCCCTGCGGACGCCCGTCTGTCTGTCGGGGGCTCACGAGACCGTCCAGGCTTCACTGTCTGGGGCTTGAAGAGAGCTGCTGCAGCCAACCGTCTAGCCGAGCACATTAGCTCCGGCCCCTCTCCTCCTCCTGAGGGGCTGGGCCTTGCAGACCTGCTGTGCCTGAGACCTGAAAAGCTTGCTCCCTCTCTGGAGACACCGTGTTCACTGGGCTGGATGGAGGACTCCACTGGACCCTTTGCAGGGACAGGAGTCTGTGGCCTCGGGAATGCCCAGGGTTATTTCCCCTGACAGCACCCAGGTAGCCAGGACTTGTAAGATGCTAAAGGGTTGGCGGTCTGGACTGGAATCCCCAGTCCTAACCTGTTCACCTCCTGCTGGGTCTGTGCTTCCCGCTGCTTCATTTTCTAGCCTGGAAGCCATATGTCCCAGCTAGTGCCCCATGGGGGGACATTTCCTGGGTGCCTCTCGCCTGCTCTGGGAACACAGGGACAGATTGGTACAGGTAGAGGGCCCAACCCCAGGAGTCCTTTTACCATTGCTGCCGCCCACACCCTGCTTTCCCTAGCTCCCACCTGCTGCTTTCCCGTGGAGGGCAGGGCCAGGGCCACTGCTGGCACTTTTCAAGGAGGTATCTTTGTGTCAGTGACTCCAGGTCCTCCGGCCCTGGCTGCCATTACCAAGGCCATCGGGTAGGGACAGTTATGAGGTAGTAATGAGGCTGCTTCACTCTTGCCTGAGCTGTCTCCCAGCTCTGAGGTAGGAATAGGGCATGGCTAAGGCTGGCTGGCAAGGGAACGTGACCTGGGGGAGAGGCTTGGACCCTACATCAGCCCTGGGGGAGTGGCCTGGACCTGAGGTCAGCCCAAGGCACCATTTTCAAGCACCAGCCCTCACGTGGACTGAAGGGAGTCCTCGCGAGTTTCCACGGGAACTCCATTTGATGAAGACAAGCAACACCGGAAGCAAGCCCCTTTTTCTCTTCTACCGCGCCGCCAGGCGACGAGCGCTCCCTTTTCCCTCCCATGGAAGATGGTGTCTGTATACCCAGCGCCACCGCTATCATGCCTTTCTCGCGGTGACCCCTACCGTGCCTTTTAGGCCTGGTACACATTTTGGTGTATATATTGTTATGCTCAACTTTCCTTTTCTTCTTTTCTCTATAATTTTATTTTATTTATTTTTTATTTTATTTTATTATTATTATTTTTTATTTTTAACCAAGAACATACATTGGTACATTGTACATATAATGATCACATTCATCACATTTATTTTGTACCTGTACATGATGCATCTTGGTTTTCACCCCTCTTCCCCACCCCTTCCTTCCTGTTCCCTCCCTCCCCTTTTACAGCAGGTTTATTCATATTTTTCCATGATTTTCCTTTCCCTTTTCTTTCCTTTTTTCCCTTCCTGCTTTTCCCCCTTCTCTCTTTCTAGTTCTCCTCTTCTTTGTATATTATCTTCCTTTCATATAATATCTATTACACCTCTTTGTCCTTATTTACAGTTATGGTTTCTCAAATCAGAGAAACAATTCGATGTGTACTCATGAGTGTCTGATTTATTTCACTTAATAGTATGTTCTCAAGGAACATCCATTTACATACAAATGACTCTAGTTCATCCTTTTTTATGGTGGTGTAGTACTCCATTACGTAGAAAAACCACATTTTCTTCAACCATTCCTTGGTTGTTGGGCATTTAGGTTGTTTCCAAGACTCAGCTATTACAAATTGTGTTGCTGTAAACATGGTTGTGCATACGTCCCTATGGTATGATGATCTTAATTCTTCTGGGAAGATCCCCGGTAGGGGAATAGCTGGATCAAATGGAAACTACAACTAGAGGTTCCATTTTCTCTATACTTTTAAATAAAACTTTAGAACTACTTTTTGCCCCCCTCGTTCAGTTCTTTGCTCGAGGAGGGGAAGAACTCAGGAATATTGGAACTTCCTGGTAACAGCTTGGCTTCTTCCTCTTATTGTCCTTTCTCCTGATCCTTTCCCATTTCCCCCAGGGAACTTCCTTCATATCTCACTTCTACATGATTCTCTCAAGGTCAGCTTCTGGGAGAGCTGTGCTAAGCCAGTCACAGAGCATCAGGGAAGGTTTGGTGCCACTACGACGCTCCCGTGGCAGTGGCGATGGCGGCATGGTAGCCACCGGCATCTTGCAGGCTGGCTGGGTTGGTGGTGCACAGACGTGCATGCTGACAGCCTCAGGTGGTGAGTGCCGGTGGAGGCATCGCCCTGATCTGTTCTGTGCTGCGGTCCTGAATGATTCTGACTGTGCTTCCCTTCACTCCTCTCCTCCTGTCCAAATGCTTCTCCAGCCTTTCTGGGGATCTTGAGCTTCCCAATGTCTTCCGTTGCAGCCTAGGGCCGTCCCTGTGCCTGGTCCTTGGGTCAGACATTTGGGGAAGAACGAAGGAGAGGCACAGGGTGTGGTCAGGCGCAGAGTGAGTCAAAGGGAGCCCAGGTCTGGGAGGCTCTGGGAAGCTCTGGGAGTCTGGTATTACTGGAAATGGTGTCAAGGACAAGCTGGAGAGGACTGGGAACCAGCTCCGAGGGAGCTAGGACTTCAGAGCTGCGCCACTTTGCTCCAAGGTGTAGCCCAGATGGGCCTTCAACCATTACTGACCTAAACTCTTTGCAATATGGCAGCTGAGAATTCTACCACTGAACCACCAATGCAGGTACTCTTTGCAGTATGGATTGCTGTCTGCTTTATTTACAAATGGACATGGCTATAACTTCTGCTGCTTCCAGCATCCTGGATCTGTAGGTCCAGAGCTAACTGGGGAGAGTTTATGTTAAATTCTAAATTCTGTCCCATAAGAGGAGTCAAGACAAAGTGGACAGTTATTTTCAGCCCACACACTCTGTATCCATGTAGAATGCATTATTAGCATCATCTCATTTTACGAGTCAGGAAACTGAAGGTCCAGTAACACGACAGGCTTGTTGGGGTTGCCTGGTTGCAGAGCACAGAAGCTGGTCCAGGCAGCTGGATGTCTTCACTGCACAGCACCGAGTCTCTCTCTCTCCGTGTTCTCGGAAAATTGTACCTGCAGGTCACGTTGCAGCGTCTGCCCAGAGCACCTGTGAAATACAGCTCACCTCCAGCGTGGTGATGAGGCATCAATCTTCCTTCCGTGTCTTTCCAGTTTGGATGTGAGGGAAGATCTAGGTACATTGGGGGCGACCGAGACCGCTATTAGAGATTCAGCTCTGAACCGACTGTGGGCCTCAGGTTTACAGAGGCAGGTGGGTCTAACCTTGACAGCGAGCGGCTGATAAATGAAACCATGATGTGCGTAAGGTTGAGCTGCTGTGATTTGCATGTCCGTGAAAATCTAGGCTCTGTAAGCCGTGAGCTGCTGAGGGTGTGAATCTGTTTGAAGAAAATCCCTGTGACGGTAATTAACGGTCACCACTTGCCGAACGTCCACTATGTGGCAGAAACCACACGAGGTGCTTGTAGGTGCAGTCTGCACACTGCACGCGGGAGTGCAATTGGGTAGGTATGCACACCCCATTCTACACGTGTGGGGTTCAAGGTTTGAGATGCTTAAGTTCTTTTGTTTTCTGAGATCACATAGATATTAAGTGGAGAAACTGAGGCCCAGACAATTTGATCTGCCTCTAAAGTCCCTGCACTTTCACCCGGAGTCTTGCTGCTCAAAACGTGATCGGCAGCATCTCCTGGGAGCTCTGAGAAGTGCAGGGTCCTAGGCTCTTCCCCAGGCCCAGGCAGTTGGCATCTGCACTTTAACAAGACTCCCGGGTGATAGCTTCGAGCATTGAACTTCAAGGCACTCATCTGGGCTGCATCACCTTGGCTTCATTCTTTTGGGATCTCGTGTATTGAATTCCGATTGTCATTGCGCATGACCAGAACAAAGCCTGATGGAATATTTCTTTTCCCCCGTAATATGCAGAACTGTTCCATTTCAGTCGTGGGTAGGCATATTTTCATGGTTTAAGAATTTTGCTACACAGATCCATGGGTTTCACTTTGGTGGATTTATAAATGTACGTTACATACTTCGATTACTCCCCCTCTTATGTTGTCCAATCTTTTCCCCTCTAATTTTTCATCTTTTGGGGGTTTTAATGTGGGTACTATAATTGCTCACGTCCATCCTCCAGGGGGGGTAGGCGAGCCTGTAAAGGTTGGCCAGGCCTGTGATATTCTGTTTGGCCAGCAGAAGGCACCGGCAACATCTTCCCCAGCAACCTCTGCTGCAGTGGGAGGCTCAGACCCTGGCTAGGGAGGGTGCAGTGTGTGGATTAAAAACAGCACGATGGGGGAAAGCCTCGCTCTGTGCTGCTGGCCCTCCGGCCGTGGCTTTCTAGTGCTGTGCAGAGGTGGAGAAGTGTGTCTGTCATGTGCGCCTCAGTCTGAGCCCCAGGAAACGCCTGTGCGCTTTCTCATCAGACTGCAGTCCTGTGCCTGGGCTGGGACCTGGCTGTAGTTTTGGGAGTGTGATCTGAGGTCTCGGCTCCTTTTCTCAGCCTAGATTCCTCAGTTTGCTGAGGAGGAAAAATGCATAAGTTCACCTTCACATTCTTTTTAAGTCGCAGCATTCTATGAAGTTATAATTAAAATGCCTTGGGAGATTGAAAATAATCTTTTTGTTAAATCGAACCATGCAAAGCTAATTATCACTCCTTAACTCATCCATTTTATACCTTTCATTTTTTTCTAAGTTTAAAACTGTATAAAAGTGAAAATCTAAAATAGGAAATCACAAGACAAAATTGGAGTAAGTTGCCAAATACCCTAAATGTCCCCAGATCCAGAGAGATGCCAGACATAATAATATGTTTATCAAACGGCCTGATACATCTCTACAAGAGATGCAGCTTTGATTGTCTCTCCAGACAACTGCCATTTTGTAATATTTTTCATACAAAGGATGAAAAAGACAAACCAGCTGCTCCTTTAACAGACGATCAAGATTTCCATTTTATTTTTGACAGTTGGGACCTATGAGCCACCCAGGGCCAGACACAGCCACGACCACTCTGTGTGGTGCTGCAGGGTTGTGCGTCTCCAACATGAGACTTGGAAAGTCATGCCCCACCCAGTTCCCCTGAGCAGAGGGAGGAATTTATGGTGCATCTGTAAGTTGATAGCCTGTAACTCTGGAGTACGTTCTTGAGAGAACTTTGACTAGATATGGGTGAGAATCCTGGCTTCTGTCATCAATTGTGTATCTGTTATGACTTGAAGGCTCACAGAGTAACTTCTGGCTCCGTGTATTTGACACCTTTGGTTTCTTTCATGCCTCATTTACTTCTGGTGGCAGGTGCAGTGGGACGTGGCATTAGGAAGGCAGGATATGGCCCTGAGGTGATCGCACTGGTGTTCTGTGTGTTCACGGCAGGATGTCAGGTGGGTCTGGACGGCAGGTTGTGCCCAGAGCCCCCCACCCCTACGTGCTCCAATGCTGTGGCCGAAGCCCGGGCTGAGGCTGCGTCTTTGCTGGGAAACAACTTCCAGCTGCAGGAGCGGTGCAGGGGTGCAGCTGTGGCTGCGCAGCTTTGCTCCTTGCCAGGTAAGGTTTCAGGGAGGTTGTGGGAAACTGGCACACCTCATCCATTGCTTCAGTTTACCTCTTTAGAGCTAGTTTAATCCACAGCTGGTGCCAGGTTTTCCCTCTTACCTGGCGCGCCCTTCGTTCCCTTTACTACTTTTCCCGCCACATACCCAGAGTTGGGAACATTCTCAAAGTAGCCTTGGAATGGGAATAGTTGTACTCTACTTTTTTCTCTCAAGAAAGAAATACGAGTTGGGAGATTAGTGTAAGAAAAGGAAAGGATGCTTTGTTTATTTTATTCATCCTAGAGCATATTTCTTAGCTAAGTCTCCCTGCCTCTTGCCTGTGCTGGTGACCTTCTACATATTCTCTCTCTCTCTCTAAAAAACTAAACCGTATGTGAGGATGCAGTGAGCCAAATATAGAATAAGGGAAACTCTTTTAAAAAGGTAAATTGAGACAATAAAAATTTGAAGAACTTATTTTAGCAGACAGTAATTCATAGAATAAGTAGTTCTAAACCAGAGTGGCTCAAGAACTCGACAGATGGAACTAAAGGTTCCAGTTTCACAGGATGAACTTGGAAGTCAAACAAAGAAAATATCTCATTGGCTATAGTCATAATGTTGTCTTGTTTGGTCTATCCTATTGGGAAGTTCCTAGTTATATAATTATAAGTTTGTCAGCTGACTTTGACTGATCTTAAGTTCTATTTTTCTTCAATAGGCATTTGCAAAAAAATCATTCATGATAAACTTTGCTTATGGTTGTGAATCGAGCAAAGTTAAAGTCATGTATGAGACCCGTGTTAGCTAGCTTTCCATCACTGTAGCAAACACCTGAGATAATCAGTGTAGGAAAAGAAAGGGTTTATCTTGGCTCCTGGTTTTGGAGGGTCCAGTCCATGACTGGGCAGACCGATGGCTGTTAGGTCTCTGGTGAGTGGAGGGGGCACAGCATACGTGAGCAAGAGCAGTCACTCAAAGGCCAGGAAGTGAAGGGTAAAAAGGAAGAGACCAGGTCCCACAATCCCTGCAGGCCCTCAGTGACCTGCAGATCTTACAGGTTCCATCATCTCCCAGGAAGGCAACTCTAGGGATCACAGCTTTAACATGGGGGCCCTTGTAGGGGTGTTCCAGATGCAAATTTCATCAAGGCCTAACTAGTATGTCTGTTTAGGGAGTCTTCAGGTCTGGCCTCCACTTTAATTTGCTTTAATAACTCTATCAAACAAATGACTGGACTTCTTTCAAAACCAGAAAAGGCATACAAAAGAGGAAGGGTTGAGGCACCGAAGCACCTTTCACATTTAAAGCAGGTTAAGAGACATGACCGCCAAATGCAATGTGTATAATTTTTTGCACCCTGATTTGAACCAGTTATAAAAAGGACATTTGTGAAACATGTAGACAGCGGAACCTGGAAATCAGCTGATACAGGGAATTTTTTTTTCAGTATGATACAGCAATAGTTTAGATTAAGGCTTGCAAGTAGTTAGCACCCTAGTACCTGTGTCATCAGCTGTCGGGGCTGGATGGGGCAGAAGGAGACAGCCCAGTTTGGGAACCCAGTAGAGGAGTGGCCCACGGAGCTGTTTTTCTTTTTCCGTTTTCCCCATCCTGTCATCTCTTTCCTTGCCCCTGGGTTTACTTGATCTGTTGCTCCTTCTCAGGACACCCTCCCTGCTGCTTTCCTTCTCTGCCTTGTATCTTCCTTACGTAGCTGGACTCTGATCTTGCTGGCACCACCCGAATGTCCAGTACCTGTCCCCTCCTGAGTGCCACAGCTCCCCCTCTCAAGTTACAGACCGCAGCTCCAAGGTCAGCCCTTGACACATGCTCACCTGTCCAGGGCCCTCTGAAGACTGGCCGGGCCTGGGGCTGATGCCAGCTGCTGCCCTCACATCTTGCATGCTCAGAAGCAGTTTGCTGATTGAAAAGTACGCCAGGCTCAAACAGTTTATTCTGGAAAATGTATCGGAATAGAGATGGGGTGGCCCCAGGAATGCCTGCCCTGCTGGGGGAGTTTGAGAGAGCGGAGCACTAGGCAGGAGCCTGAGGGATAATGAGGAGCGATGGGGCTTGGTTTCCTCCAGTCTCCTTTGTGACTGGCTCTTCAGAGAAGCGTCCCTGCACCTCGAAGCGGGACTCTGGGCAGGCAGGGTGCTGGTGGACCCTGCTGGCCCCATGGGAGTGAGGGAGGTGCATATTGGATCTGACGCTCAGCATCTGCCTGCAGACTAATCACAGCAGTCTCTGGGGAGTGGGCGCCTGGACATCTTGTATTTGAAACCTATCCCGATGATGGACCAGTTGCAGCCCGGGCTGAGAGGCAATGGGCTGTGTCAGTCTTTGCCCCTCAACAGAACTAGGATTTAATGGAGCCATTTACAAAACTGCCAGCTGTTCCTTGTTGGCTGTGCCAACGGAGAGAACAAGCCTACGGTTTTTTGTTTCTATAAAGCACAGTCAGAAGTCCCAACAGGAAGGAAGGGCAGGTTCTTAAAGCCACATGCTTCGTAGGAAAATTGGGCTCTGAGCCTTGCTACCCAGAGGAGAAAGTCAGAGAGAGGGAGGGAGGGAAGAAGGAATGTGATGGAGGCTTTTTGCAACAGAAAGAGGGTTGGATAATCAATTTAGAAATGTTTGAATTCATTGTGGAAGGAAGAGAGTGTGGAAGAAAAGAGCCAGTAGCCTGGGAGGGGTTGGGGAGGGGCGGGGAGGCGAGGGTGCTGGGCACCCTGAGGGCTTGCAGTCCAGAAAGAACTCTGCTGGTCCCCAGAGGACTGGCCCCTCTGTCTCAGCCTGCTGCTTTCTTGAGCCTCGGGGGGCAGAGTGTGGCCTGCCCCCTAGGAGCCTGATGGAGCCCTCTGTACTGCGGCCACCCCTGCCCAGAGGACATATCCTGGTAGGGTGTGCTGGGAGCTGAGGGGGGCAGGGGCTGGCTGACAGTGCCTCTCAGCAGAGACATGGACCAGCCAGGGCACATTGTGTCCTGTAGTGGGGGGTCTCTCTCTTGCCCCCATATGCCCACCTGCCACCCATATGGGCATGAAGTGGAGGAAATTACGTAGTACTTAACATAGTATGGTGACATGTAAATTAACACATTTCTTAATCTTTCTAAATAATGTATATTCATGCCGTGAGGGTCAGCTCTTCAGGATGTGGGGTCCAGTCATCTCTGGGGCCTCAGTAGGCAGTCCTGAGGCTCACAGCAGCTGTGGTGCCTGCCTCCACCCTTTCCCTCATTCTGTGGCTGACGGTGCCACCGCCTGCCCGGGCGGCCCTTCCCTGGCCTGCAGCCTGGACAGTGCCTACAGTGCTCCTTCCCACCTGAGGCCTTGTCATCCTTGGGCTGCTAGGCGGTAGAGGGTTGTTGTTCCCCCAGGAGCAGAAACCCAAGTGCTTGCCTTCTTGCAGCTGGCCGTGAGGGGCTGGAACAGATTTCCCTCATCCTCAGTGTTGAAGTGGCAAATGCCTCACCTTCCATAAGTCATTCCCATGGGACTCGCCTGGGAAAATTTAAGAACTGCTGACAACTGGTGTCTACCACTAGATTCTCTCATTTAATTGGTTTGGGCACAGTTAGGGCACAGGGACTTCTGAAAGTTCCAGAAGATTCTAATCTGCAGCCAAGGTTGAGAGTTACTGCCAACCTAATTTCGTCTCATTAGGCATAGATAGGTGGATGCGTGCGTGAGTGGATGGATGAGTAGATGGGTGGGTGGGTTGATGGATAGACAGGTGGATGGATGGGTGAGTGGGTGAGAGAATGGGCAGGTGGGTGGACACAGGATGAACCAGAATCCCTGTTTCTTGAAACGCTTTGACAAACCAGCCTGTCACACCAGGCTTATAATTTTTTTTTCCAAAGCCAGAATCAATGAGGTACCTGTGAAAGCAGAGCAACCCATAAATTCAATTTTTAAAAAGGCCAGAACCTCAGAGCTGGTTTTATTTTAGCTATTCATTTGGTCACAAGTTAAGATTTTATGAGTGGCCGTCACACCAGCCTTTCCATCTTATGACATGCAGATCCCACGACCGAAGACTAGAAAGAAAGTGCGTTCTTAAGAAAGCTGTCAACCTCAAAGAATGACCTTTCAAACACAATGCTTTATAAGAGAAGAAATAACTGCTGCAATGAAAAGAATATGATTTCTTTCTTTCATTCTTTTCCAGCTACCTTTATGCCTAGAAAGAATATCTCTGAGGTGCCTTTTATTTCTGCATTGTACAGGTCGTCCTTCTGCAAACTCTGAGAAGCGACTCCTTCAGGATGAGGTGTTCCTGAGCTGGTGGGGGATGGGAGGACTTTGGAGGCTGTTGTTGACTGCTGATCCGGGTCCTCATCCTCATGTGGGGCCTGCATCTTCTCACTTCTCTTTCTAGTGAGGCACTAGAAAGCAGTCGAAATCCTTGAAGCACTGTCCATCTCCTGCCAGGCACACTGTCCAGGCCTGTCTGCGAGACCACGCTGTGGGAGGCCAGCGGGTTGTCTTGCTTGCCCTCTCAAAGGCAGCTTGTGGAACCTGATTAGGCCAGGCCTTTAGGACTGAGGACTGGAGTGTTGGGTGAAAACTTCGGGGTAGTGGTCTGTTCCATCACCCTGAGCAGTAATCACCTCTGACTCCTGGGCCTAACCTGGGCAGGATCCGGTTCACCAAACCCTGATTTTAGATTTTATCATGAACGATGTGGCCATCTGTGCTAGCCAGCTTCCTGTTACTGTACCAAATACCCGAGACAAACAAATTTACAAAGAGAAAAGTTTTATTTTGGCTCACCATTTTGGTTTTTTGTCCATGACTGATTGGCCCAGTTGCTTTTAGCCTCTTGTAGAGAAGAGGGAGGACATCGTGGTAGAGAGTGTGTGGTAGTACAAAGCTATTCATCTTGTGGCAGAGATGCAAAAGAGAAAGGGGACAAGATCAGGATTCCACAGTCACCCTCATGGTACAACCCCAGTGACTGAGATCTACTACTAGGCCCCTCTTAAAGTTTCCAGCACCTTCCGATAGAGCCATGCTGAAGACTCAGCTTTTAACACATGGGCTTTGGGGGACACTTAGGATCCAAAAAATAGCACCATCCTCTGGAGGCTGTCAGTGCTGTGCCTGTTTGAGGCATTAGGTACCCGTGGTGATGGTCGAGAGATGCCCGACATCACACCTGTGCAAGAGGGGCCAGTCGGTGGATGGGGCCCCTTCCTGTGCAGACAGTGCTGGAGGCCAGAACCATAAAGGACCTGCAGAACCCACATGTGGTGTCAGGTTTGAGGATGTGACCTGCCTTGCTGGAGTCCTGCTCCTCTTGACTATGACATTCCAGAGGCTCAGAGGTTTGCCTCCTGGAAACCAAGGGCAAAACTAGACCTCGCCTGCTGGGCAAAGCTAAATTCTTTACCACACATTACCCAAATGAAGATGTCAAGTAAACTGTTCACTATACAAGTGGAGAGCTCAAAGGACGAGGCCAAGATAGAGCTACAATGTCTGGGTGTCCTAGATATAGGGGTATATCCAAAGCTGGGGTAGACAGAAGAGGTCCGAAGGCTTAGGACAAAACCTGGGCATTTTACCAATCAGAGCAGGTATCCAGAGATCCTGGATCAACAAAGGACACGGAGGGGTGATCAGCCGGTGAGGCATGAGGAAGTTAGACACTTTTCAAGAGTCTTCAATGTGTATGCCATTATGGTACACATGTGAGAATGGTTAGAGTCGGAACCACAAATAGAAGAGAGTTTAAAAGAATGATTATTAGCATTTAATGGAGTGCTTAAAATGCATTAAGATATGTTTGTACTATGCACAAAACTTTAAGAGTTATCTTCTTTAAAATCACCGTTTTATAAAAATTACTAAGTCTAGTGAGTTCTTAACGTGAGTTAGGATTTGTGCTCACATTATGTGCATGACACCATGAGGAATCTTTTCTATTAAATTCTCCATGTTATAGAAGAGGCATTAAATTTGAAGTAATGGAACTGGCTATCCTCCTTTCACCCCTTTTGTCTGACTCCAGAGCCCTTGTGGTTAAGCCTTGGCAGCCCTGCCTCTCTGGTGACAGGGCACGGAGAAAGGAAGTAGGGGTCCTTAGTGGACCCAAAAGATACTTTCTTCAGGGCCACCGTTTGGAGGCAGATGTAGAACTGCTTTATGCAGCAGCAGAGGGCTGGCCAGGACCTCAGCCGGGGCAGGTTCACTGGACACGCAGCGGCCCGAGTGGGCTGGCCACCGGCGGTGGGATTTCCGGCTGGTGGAAGTGTGCGGGCAGAGGCTGGTCAGCCACGGTCAGGGAGGTGTGGACCATGTCCTCCTTCTTGTTTGTCTGCTGCTCTTCGTGTGTGACAAGCCACTACCGGGGGCTGAGCTCCTTTCCCCCTGTGCTTTCTGGGCCAGTAAATGATTCGGATATTGTAATCTTCCTTCCAACTTCTACCACCCAGGTTTTCTACCTGAACTTCAGTTTTCTTAAATGGAAATCAGCCCGGCAAAAAGCTGCAGTTTGGTGTTGTTGCTATATGAGGTTACGCTGAGCACTAATTATGTGTGGGTGCAAGGTTAGGCGCAGCCTGACAACCTAGGGAGGTGGGGAAGCCTCATTCCCACCCAGAGGTCAGGAAACTTCAGAAATGTGACTTGGGGGAGACAGGATTCAAGCTTCAGTTAGCCTGGCCCCATATTTTGACCCCACAACTCCTGTGTATAACTCTGACCAGACTCTGGCATAATAGTTTTTTTTTAAAAAAGTGGTACAGGCTATTGTGCAAGCTGTTTTCTCAACCTTACAGGTTAATTACAGGATTGCTTTGTTTATCCCCATAATACATTGAAAATAAGTAAGTAAGCATCGATGTTTTGTTGAAGACCTGAGATCAGAAATATTAGCTAAGGAATTACATGATTTTTCCCTAAATACCAGCTGTAGGCAATAGAGATTGGAGGCCCCACTGCATGTAGCTGCCTGTATTTGTGTGGAGGCCTGGCTGTGCCTGGGGTTAGGGGCACATGGCTGGAAGTGAGCACTTATATCTAAATAACTGGAGTCTTTAGCTTCAGTTTGTTTTTGGCTAATGATATTTGTCTGTGACGAAATCACTGATTAATTTGCAAATTGTGTCCTCCATAATCTCACGTGATCCTACACCTAGAGGCCACTGAGGCAGGTACTATTGTTCCTGCTTTATACACAAGGAAACTAAGATCCAAAAGGTTGAGCAAATGCCCCAAAGTGACATTGTCCATTAATGGCAGAAGGAGGCGCCTACATACTTTGTGTTGTCTTTCCAAGGACTCAAGTCTACCTAGCAACGCCTGGATTGTGGGTGCAGTGAGGGGCATCCAACCTCCTCCCAGGGTTGGGGAGGTGAGTGTAGGAGGAGAAAAACAGAGACAGCAGCTATGGTGTTTCTCTCAGAGAAACGCTACACAAAATTTGATTATCCGCAGTTCCAAGCCAAGCACGGCAGCTGGGCTAGTACCTAATTCTGAGGCTTGCCCTTGCATGGAGGAAAATGGGAAGCTGAAGGCATATGAGGTCTTCTTGCTGCAGGAATGCAGAACTTGGAGTGATTACACTGTGAAATTTACCTGGCAGCTCAGCAGTGAAATTGCAGCTAATTAATTTTGCCTGACTTTATGGTCTCTCTGCATTCCTAATGTTTGATTCGTTCTTTGCCAGAGATGAACTGGGGTTGTGGATGGAAGTGTAACCTGTTACTCACAAAGTAGCTTCTGTGTGTGGCTCCCTGGTGTTTGCTCCAGAGCCCACCCCAGTTTTCAAACACAGACATGGGCCCTGGGTGGAAAGGAAGCTGGAGGCTTGCAGAGGGTTTGTCTTAGTCATTTTCCTAGTAGCCAGGACAAAACACTGACACCCACAACTTAAAGTAGGAGAGATTTGCTTCGGCTCATGCGTTTAGCTCACAGTTGGTCAGTGCCAAGGGGGGAAGGCAAGCGTGGAGGAAAGCTGCTCACTTTATGGCAACCTGAGAGCAGAGAGTGAAGGGAGGAGCTGGGAGGGGAGAAAAGCTTTCCAGGCCATACCCCGAGGGACCCTCCTCTTCTGACCAGACCCTACTTCCTACTGCAAGACAACTATAGCGCTCCCTATCCAATTTTCTTCCAAAAGCCTTCCTGTGAGTGCACGAAGCTCTTGGGAGATGTCTAGATATAAACCATAAAAAGAATTTATTCACTTCCACAGAGGAATTAAAAA